>JAOTAY010035524.1:0-23589 GCA_025629805.1 Erythroxylum baracoense
TGGTATAACATTTCGTTAAAATGTATGCTAAAAATTTGACTACATTTTACAAAACGTAGCTAAAAACATTTGACTATATTTTAAAAAAGATAGCTAAAAATCTTTTGCTATATTTATGAAAACGTAGCTAAAAACAATTAGCTACGTTTTCAAAAACATAGCTAAAAAGCTTTTTCTACATTTCTGGAAACGTAGCTAAAAACAATTAGCTACGTTTTTAGAAATGTAGCTAAACTTTTTTAGCTACGAAAACTAAACGTAGCAAAAATGTATTGGTGACAAATTTTAAAACGTCGCTAATAGTTTTTAGCTACAAAAATAAAGTGTAGGGAAAAACTATTATCTACGATTAGTGAAAAATGTCGCTTACAATTTTTAGCTACGAGAATTTCACGACGTTTTTTGCGACGAATATAAATCATCGCTAATTACTATTAGCCATGATTTTGGAACTTTTAGTGACGAATTTTTTCGTAACCAAATATCATTTTTGTTGTAGTGCCATATTATCCAAATACATTTTCAATATACTCAGATAATAAATCCCTACTGAAATATTCATGATTTTGAATTTCTAAAGATATGAAAGACCTTTCAACATTACATTGACAAGTAAAATTTTTACAAAGGACGTATATACCTTTAAAGGGATCTAAAGCTTATTGGAGAAAATTATTTATGAACAGTTACTAACATCCCTTTATTGGTTGAATGAGCAAGTGATTCATCTCATCTTATCTTGAGCTAATGTCTACCTCCTATCGTCCAAAGATGACAGTAATAACTCAAAGTCCATTAGTTGTTTTATCCTTCTATGCAGATTGTACAATGTTAAATGAAAGTTTCAAGATTTTGACAAAGAAATTCGCTATCTGATAGAAAATATCAAGTGATCAAAAGGCCACAATCCACATCGTGTTATTGCAATCATATTTTCTATAAAGCAAACTAGTATCTAGAGTAGAAATGGGATATTGAATACCTAAACCATTAAATTAGTATCTAGTTTGACTTTAGTTCTTTAGGCTTCGGAAAATAAGTTGTCCAACCCTATAAGAGAAACCAAAGTTTAGAAGCTCGTTCATGAAATTTCTTCACACAAAGATTCATACTACTAGAGATCATGTTATTGTTTCTATGACCTAATTTGGTTCTTATGTCCCACAATATGTTTTAGTGATCAAAAGAAATTAAATAATACCTTAGTACAACCTTTGACTTAAACTTCCTTTTGCAATCTCCTCCTAACTTTATTCGGCATCGCTTTTAGCTACTACAAACGATCAAGAACATAGGATAAGGGAAATAAGAGACAGAAACATAAAATAAGATTTCTCAAGTTCTTCGTTTCTTTGTGATTGCTCATTCAAAAAATTAGATCGCATTCATGTTGTGGTTGGATTCATCTTGACTAGGAAGTGTAGCCTTGTGAGGTTTCTAACCCATTGGCTAGTGCTTCTAAAGAGTGAGCCTCTTCGAAGAAACCCAAAATAAAAAAGAAAAAAGATGAAATTGGTCGTTTTTCCTTACTTGAGAATAACAGGGGTGGTCTTTAGTGCCTGTTCTACCCCTCCTTCACCTTTGGTCCTTTACTTGAGAAAAGCAGGGGTGCATTCATAGACATTTTCTCTGTCGCTCCCTTTCCTTTGCTCCTTAAATCGATAACCCTTTAATCAAAGCTTAATTTCTTTTTTGATTGCAATCTCAATTAAAAAATGAAGCCTGTTGTTTTGTAGGGATTTTGTTTTGTATTAAAAAATGAGAGAAATTAGGTAGATCGTACGTTTATATATTATAAGTACTTTTGTGTATTTTTGGAGTAATCGTATTATATGTTTTAATTTTATTAAATAAAAATTGATGGGTAATTTAATTTTGCTAGACATATTTTGAATACTTATTAATAAATAGAGAAATTTTATATTTTTAATATACATTAATAAGTACTTATATAAATAAATATGTAAAATTAGTAGATATCTTGTAGTAAATAGAAGATTGAAACTATAGCAACAATTCCAGATATTGCATATATAAGACTTTATTCTAACCTTTTTTTAAAATTTTGTTGCCTTTTCTTATATGTAGCAACAAATTGTTATTATTGTTTCATTTTAATATTATTAAAGGCAATATTTTAAAAATGATGCCTTATATTATTTTTTAGCAACACATTTGTAGACTGTTACAAACATGTCGTTGCCTCAAGCTCTTTTTGTCGTAGTGTCTTGATTAGAATTTAGTGTAACACTCAGGATCTGATTAATAATTAGTGATCTAGACATGATCTCCATCAGTATTAATGCTTTATTAAGAGTTCCATTAGTTGATGCTCGGTTTGGAATGTCCCTTCTTCAAGGATTTAATTCAGCTATCTTACTTCATCCTAACTATATCTTCAACTTGGAGATATGAACCATAGTCCAAAAAAAATTATAAAAGGCTTAATAAAGTAGACTTTAGCTCTCTTAATGTAGTATGCATAGATCCACCTTAATTCTGCTTGTTTATAAATATCCTCCATTATCTTTTGATCATGTGAACTTTATTTATGACTCTAATGGACAAAATTCCAAGGCCTCGTCTTCTTTTTGTAAGTATAACTCTTTCCACTTTACTTTGTCTAAAACATTTCTATTTGAGTCACATAATCAGAGAAATCTTTTCATGATCTTCTCATTAATCTTGATAATGTTTATGAGAAACTAACAAAATTATTTTCCTTATAAAGAATTATAAGTTTTAACCGCAAGTGCGGTATAGTTGTAGCTAGCACTGAAAAATATAAGTTGATCCCAAGAGGACTGTAAGTACTAAAATTAATCTTTTCTCTATTATCTAAGTGTCAAATCAGGTTGCAAATTTACTTCAGAATTAAAAATAAACAAACTAAACTAAGGTTGACACAGTAATGAACTCATATAAAGAAAATACTACGATTAGTCAATATCAAATAAGTAGTACCTAGATGATAAATCCCCTTAAGATCTCTTAAATACTAGCCCTTTTATCATGTAATTGAATTATTGATTATTAGACCATGAAAATTTCTATCATATGTTAATATCTTTCTCAAGACTATTAGAAACTAACTCTTAGTTGATTAATCGAAATATTTTTTAGTTAAAGTCGCTAAGATTGCATTATTGATTCGTGAATTTTACTATTAGGTTTTACCCTAATTTAGTGGATTTATTTCGACTTATCTTTAGGTTTACATATTAAATCCTTATGGTAGATTTATTCACACAAAGGATTTATCACTCTCAATCATACAAATTCATATTAGACTAATATTTCAGATATATTAGTTTAAGAATATAAAGCATAGTTGAATAGTAGTAAATCAACCAATAAAACTGTATCGAATAAAAAAATTATAGCATATTATCGTCACAACTTAGGGTTTGTCAAACCTAGGAACTAAACAACTTAGTTCCTACATAAAATAAATCCAATATTCAAAAAAACAAATAGAAATAAAAGAATTCATAATCTATATCTCCCTTTTGTCTCCATTGTGCTAGAGAAGTGCTCTAAAGGTAATCACCTTTAGCACTTATTGTAGAATTCTTTTTTATTAATAAAAATGCTTTTTCATTAATTTTATGTTCACGTTCTTTATGAATTGATAGTGATCTTGAAGTTGAATTAATGAAGTCATTGATACATTACATAGCATGAAGGAAATCATGATGATATCATGATATTGAGATTCCTATCATGTGTAATTATGTTATTACTAAATTGTCCCTAATCATAGGATTAATGAGACATGACATTATTAATTTGGACAAATTAGCATATGTTATACTCCTTGATTAGATCAAGCAATTGATCTCGTAAGCTATAAGCGTGAGTTGTTTAGAGTTAACATGTAGATGCTTGCTAAGAGTAGTAAGTACATTGGATGACCTGCTATAAGACAATAATATGGATAATCTATTCTAGTGTTAAAAATAGTCTCATAATAGCAATGATGCAAATATCCTTAGATTTGAGGTGCTCAAGGATATCTTGGATACTAATCCTGTACTTTGACTCCATTCCTTGTTGCCTCTTAGAGGTTGCTTATAGTTTGGTGATTGGGTACAGCTTGAGGTATTTGAAGGTAATTGAGTAGTTAATAAATGATTCACCACTCCTGATAGAAGGAGATGATACCCACAACCTCTTGTTGGGGTCATTACTCAGGAATCTCTGGCCAGAGTGGAAATGTCTGAAGATAGCCTTCACTAACATATCCAATTGAGTAATGAGCCTCAGGGACAAGAACTAATATCACTTGGGATAGATGTGACATAGTCAGTCTAGTAGGAGTTGACACTTTAACCATACTCTGAACCAAGTGGGGTATAGATGGTAAAAGGAAGAATTGAACAGGAACATTGTCTATATAATGGTTCGTAGTCAAATCACTAACTTTCTGGTCAATTAGGGGTCATGATGTGTTGCTAGATACCGTTCATGACTTATTAGAGTTAAGTTTTAATTCAAGTGGCTAACATAACTGAGAACCTAATGGGTCACACGCATTAAAGATGCAAAAAATAAGTAAAATAGTTTTGGATAGGGATCCAAGATATAAGAGACGCATGACTAAGCTATACAAATATTGTAGTTTAGGGTCATTTGATTATGAATCATATGACACATATGAATCTTTTTTATTAGGTAAGATGACAAAATTATCCTTTATAATCAAGATGACAAAATTACCCTTTAATAAGCAAGATGGCAAAATTACCCTTTAAAGAATGGGTGGAAATTCATGCTAAATTAAGTGAGATTAAAAATCACTTAATTCCTACTAACTCTCCATTAATGTTGGGGGCTAGAGGAAGGACAAAGGGTGTAAGAAACATTAATTTTCATGCAAGTGTTGTGTTAAAATGAGATTTTTGGTGAAGTGTTCATCATCTTCTCTCACTCTCTACAAACACTCTCTCAAAAAATACATCACAAAGCTAGCACTTTATGTGTGCTCTAGCCATTCTACCTAAGAGATTTCAAGCTTCGCTCTTCACATGGATATCATCAAAGATGTCCTTTTTTGGTTGTTGTGGTTTACGACAACCCAAAGAGGTGAAGGCAATGAATAACGAAGGAGATTGTAAGGTACACATCTTAAGTTCATGTTTTATGAAAGTTACACCTAATGGCACTTGGAAGTTCTTGGATTTTTAGGTTTTGTTTTATATTTCCATTGCTGTTTTCTATTTTTGATGCATATGATGTAAGATCAAAACCCAACAAATTGAAATCTTCTTGTAATTCGAATTGAAAGATGTTCTCTATCAGATCTTGTGATGTTATCGTTGTGTTTTCTTTTTCCTTTATTTAGAACTACCTCTTCTCTAGTATTTCTTATGACTAAAAATGCCTGCCATTTGCCTCCCCCTAGTATGTCTTTAATAATATCATTTTACAATAAAATCTAAGGTTTTTAGGATATAAACGACCACTTAAAAATATGTGTGGATGATTGTGTATCTCCAAAAATATCTCAATTTGTGAATTTATATGGTCACAAAGACTTATATGGGCAATATACATGGCCATGTATATCAGTGTAACTCCACAAAGGTAGGAATTGTGTTGCTAAAGCTCCAAAAATTTACAGTAACTTACACCATCACTATATACGACTGTACAAGTCTATAGTTGCTCTAATTCTTCCATTCCATGCCATAATTTCACACAAATTTCTCCTTTTAGTCTATGAAGGCAATTATCACCTACAAACATACTTGAGCTAAATAAGTACCAAAGAAACTATAAAACCATTAAATAATAAGAAAAACAAACTAAATATGGGTATATAAATATAGTCAATTAATCATTTATCAAATATCCCCTCACTTAAGCTTTTTCTTTTCCTAAAAAAATCATATTTTAAATCATCAAACTTATAAATATTCATCCCTTATTAACCTCAGCTTGTCTATCCACATTCTAAATCATCATATTATATCAATCAAATTAACATACAATATGATTCAAGTCATTATAGAACCAACCTTCATAAGTCAATATCAAGATCAATCACATAGATAGTCTTTTTGAAATCAAAAGCACAAATTTTTACACCCTCATTAAGGATTCACTCAATACATTTAAGGTGTTTAGGGAGAAAAGTGTAAGACCTCTTAAATCAATGCATAGAAGGATTCTTAACCATAAGCTTCAATAAAATAATAACTCCGCCACTTATAAATAAATTATAAATAAAAATCAAAAGGTCTTAATACAAGGTTTTAACGAGGATTCGGTTAGGGTATGATAGGGATGATAAAAGGGATATAATATTGAAAGAAATTTACATAAACAAAATTACATGCAACTTAGTTCTTCACAATATATATCTTTCACATCTTAATTCCATTGATACCATAACTTTAGCACTTTCTTTTTTATTTCACTTATTATGCTCGCAATATATTTCTTTCAAGCATTCATCATGTACCAAAAATTAAAGAAATAATGGATCTTTTCAAATTTTAAGTTTCAAACAATTAAGTAAATGCAAATAACCTTTAGGGTTTATAAATAATAAAAAGGTTTTAAGGAAAATAAGGTAAAGGCTACCTAAATGCCTTTTAGTGTCTAGGTATGATGAATCCTAATTTGTACTCCAATATGTTTTGACTCTTTTATTTAATGCAATCGTTTTGATTGATCTATTGCTATTCAATTATGTGTTTTATATATGTTCTAATAGGTTAGGAATATTAATACATAATATAATTTGATAACATAGAGATTGAGAAATCTTATGTATGAATAAACCTACCATAATTGAAAGGAGTTGATTGAAAACCTAGAGATAGGCCAACATAAATCCTTTAGATAGGGTTAAACCCAATAGTGGAATTCTCTAATTGGCAAAGCAATCATAGAAACTTTAATTTGAGTAATTCAGTTAATAAACCAAGGATTAGTTGTTAGTAGTCTCGAGAGAGTTATTAATATAAGATAGGAATTTCCACGGTTTAATAGTCAATAAAACAATTGCATGATAAAGGGTTAATTATCTAAGAGTTTAGGGGGATTCATCACTTAGGCACTAATTCTTGATATTGATTATTTTCTAAGTGATTTTCTTTTTCCTTTGCTCATTATTTTTTTCTACTTTATTTTATTTGTTTAGTATTAATTTTAATTAAAAACTAACAATTAATTTGTAGATTAGATAATAGGATAATGGCAATTACTAGTAGTCATTGTCTTCGTAGGATTATTTGCCTGTGCTAGCTATAGCTACATTGTACACTTATGGTTAATTCAAATATTGGCCTTAAGTTTAGATCAATCAAGTTTTTGGCACCGTTGCTAGAGATATTGATTTTAGGGAAACCTTAATTTCATTAATCTAGTCATTACTATTTTATTTTATTCTGTTTTATCCTTGTTTTTTATTTTATGTCATTTTATTTGTTAATAGAATTAGAATCCTAGTTAGTTTACAATATAGAGCACTTTTGAGAGGCTAACAAATGTAGATATAGAAATTGAAAGGACTATGTGTAAGAATCTTTAAAGGATGCAACTACATGAGTTTGAATTAGTCTGTTAGATAGAGGATTTGGAAGGTTATGTAGATACAGAAGAATCAAACAACATGGCTAACCAACTAAGAATCATGTTCAACTTTGTTAGGCCAAACTTAACTAGTGCAAAGTCCAACTTTATAAGACCAATTATCTAGGAAAATAACTTCAGGATCAAGCAAAGTGTCATCTAAATTATGCAACAGTTAATACAATTTGATGGACTCAGGGATGAAGACCTAAACACAGACATCTCTAACTTTTTGGAAATCTACAACACTTTCAAGATAAATGGAGCTAATGATGATGCCATCAAACTATGCTTATTTTCATTCTCTTTAAGAGGGAAGGCCAAGTAGTAGTTTAACTCTATGCCATTCTTCGTTAACTACATGGGAATAAGTGGTAGCAAAGTTTTTTTTGAAGTACTTTCCACCTGCCAAGACTGTGAAATTAAAGAATGATATATTCTCTCACTCCCAAATTGAAGATGAATATTTATATGACACATAGGAGAAATTTAAGTAGATGTTGAGAGGATGCCCACATCATAAACTACCACTATGGATACAAATCCAAACATTCTATAAAGGTTTAAGTCAAAGAACAAGCTAGTGTATCGATGCAACAGTTATGGGAATGCTAAATAATAAAACACCAGAAGTGGCCCAGTATTTAATAAAGGATATAGCCATGAACAATAAGCTAATGGCTAGAGCACGAACCAATAAGCTAATGGGAGTATACAAAGTAGATGTGGTGACACAGTTGGCAAGTCAAGTGGAGGCCGTAAGCAAAAAGATAGACAAAATTATAATGCTTTACAAGGAAGAATGATGCAGTGCGAGGTGTGCAAGCTAGGTCACTAAGGAGGATAGGATTGTCAATCAGCACAGCTCGAGCATATAGTTTATTTAGGGAATGCTCTGAGACCTCAAAAAATCCTTACAATAATAACTACAATCCTGGCTGGAGGAATCACTCCAACTTTTCTTGGGAAAATCAAGGGCAGACAACAAATAACGCTCTTCTAGGATTCCAGAGTAAGCATCAGAAACCAGGAAGTTTGGTATGGATGAGCTAATAGTGGAATTCATTCAGGAATCTAAAACAAATCATGAGCAAATTGATTCATCCATATGTAACTTGGAAATTATAATTGACCAACTAGTAAAGACGTGGTAGAAAGACCAAAGGAGAGTTTACCAAAAATGATATAAACAAATTCGAAGGAACGTACAATGGAAATTTCCCAAACTACCAAGAAGAAGCTCCAAGAATAGAAGAAGGTGACTACTCAGAGTCACCCAAAGGTGAAGGTGGACAACACCTGGAGAGAGTCAAGGAGTATCGACCCGCAATTCCCTATCCTGTCAGAGCAAAGAGAAATTTGTTAGAGGTAGAGTTAGATAGATTCCTTGATCTATTAGAACAACTTAAAAATGACTTTACTCTTATTGAATCTCATTTGCAGTTACCAAAGAACACCAAATATTTGAAAGAGCAATAATTAAACAATAAGAAGAAGTGAAGAAGTTGGAGACTTCTGTGCTGAGCAAGGAGCACTCAAATAATAAAATCAAACTACTAGAGAAGTAACCAGAAACAAGGAGTTTCTATATCCCTTGCCCAATTTATAGTTTAAAAGTAGATAAGGCTTTAGCTGACTTAGGGGCCAACATTAATATGATGCATTTTACTCTGTTTAAAAAAATGATAATAGGAGAACTTAAGTCGACTAGTATCTGTGTACAACTAATTGATATATCAGTGAAATATCCTAGGGGAATCGTAGAGAATTTACTAGTCCAGGTTGATAAGTTTACATTCCTAGCTACTTTGTAATTTTTGACATAGAGGAGGATATAAATATATCTCTTGTTATTAGCAACTACCAAGTCAATTATAGATGTTAATAAAGGCAAATTAACTTTAAAGGTAGAGGATGAAGAGGTTATATTTAGAATCTCTAATGTTAGTAGCCATTATCTTGAATTTATGAATGTTGTTGAAGTTAATGTGCCAAAAGGTAGACCACTTACAAGTCATGGAACCAAAGGTAAGGCTACAATAACTTAATTTACATAAGCCACTTTGAGCGCAATAGGTATAGTGAGCTAACGATGTTAGAGAAGCACTACATGGGAGGCAACCCATGAGTTAGTTTTAGGTAACCCATGAGTTAGTTTTAATCTTATTTTCTATATTATTTGGGTTTTGCTTTGATATTAGTATAGGTTTTAATTAATGTTTGCTTTCATACGGTTTGTTTTAGGATAGAAAGATGGAGCTTTTGATGAGATTTCATATGATTAGCATGTTAGAGTACGCATGTTTATGAGTTATAGTGCCAAAGTGCAAAATTTTTATGTTTGAGCATCAAATTTTAAAGTTGCATATGTTTAAAAAAGATTACACGCTCTCTAGACACGTTGGTGTAATTTTACACATTTTGATAATGCCCGTATACCAAATCGTGTAAACTCACAAAAAAATTATGATTCAGTGGCATAAACGGTTTGATGCACGACTGTGCATTAGATCATATAAGTTTGCGATACACTTTAAAAGCCCTAACTTCATCAGATTTTGCAATCTCTCTTTTGCCTCTCTCATTGTTGTAGCAGCTTTTGTATTCTCCAACCCCAATTTTTGCATTTTTCTTGAAATTTGTTGACACCCAAGTAGGTAATCTTATCAATCTCAAATATTTATGCTTGTTTAATTGGGTGTTTTGCATTATGTAGCTTAACTATACTTAAAAACACTTTCAAGAAATTGGGACTTTATACAAATTTTTGTGATTTATATCTAATTGTGGTTTAATAGTTGATTATTTTCATTACCTAATTGATTTGATGACTTAATTAGTTTAATTGCATATAATTTGGGTGAAAATTCCACTTCAATTATGGAAATTTGCAATTTTTGCTCACTAGGTGTTTAATTGTGATACTTTTGCATTAAAATTAAGTTAATTAGTTGTTTTCGATATTTAGTGACATTAGGTTTATGTTTAATTGCGTAAACTTGATGTTTAATTTCTTCAATCTTGTGTAATTGTTATTTCAAGATTTTTAATTTTAAATTACAGTTAGAATTTGTAATTTATCGATTAAGTTAGCTTTATTTGTTAATTGCAATATTTCTAATTTTAATTTTTAGATTAATTAGTTGTTCGTTAATTTTTTAACTGCATATATTTGTTTATTTATTTGTGTTTATTATTTATTAATTATTTTATATGTTTAAGTTTCGTTACTAATTTGTTTTTGCCTTAATAATTTAGTGAGCATAATCAATTTTGTGTGGGGAAAAAAGTGTATTCCTAAAATTTATTTGTAAATCTCCTCACAGTTACTCAAAGTTGCAGGCATAATAACAAAATCACGAGGAGAAAAGGAGATGCTTAGGAAGCGACCAAGAGGATAAGGTTCCTTAACTTTAGTTCAACTCCCAAAGTAGCGAACAATATTACTATTTAATGTTGCAACCCAGGTGGAATATTACTAGAGGCGCAAGGATGAGAAGTTTGGTATTAGCCAATTCGTTGGTTGGGAGGCATTAGAGCAAGTTGACTTAGCACAATAAGTTTGGGACCTTATCAATTTTGGCACATGGTCCTGAATTTTCGAGATTATAAAGCCAACCCACAAAGAACTTACACTAGAGGTCCTCCCATATTCTTAGTGGAGAGAGGTAACTACAACAGGATCAACTTAACACGATCTAGTTATGGATAATGGAAGACATGTTCCAAATGAGCTATTCAGAGCTTTCCATCACGATGGGTCTTTATGACTAGGAGTACGTGGGGACGATAGAGTACATTATATTACGAACCAACTTTTCGTATAGATTGTCTCCTTAACACTTTTAGAGTAAGAACAACACAGAAGGCAATAACGACCCAAGCAAATCTAAAGTGTTTACATTGCGACATCCCATGCTCAAATACATCTATGGTATTTTGAGTCATACGATGAGCAATCAGGGTGATAGCTGAGGAGTCATCGGGAGCATAACATATACTATTTATGGAATATAAGTGAGAGAACTCCAATTCACCTAGGACATGCACTTTTCCAATTCATTAGGCATTAAAGAGAAGAAATAAAGCTTGACACAATCTGTGTTGGACCATATGTGACCAGATCGGCATGATGAATGAGTTTATTTGATCAACTACCACCAATGTAATAGATGACTACTATGGTGGCACTTAATTTGGTAGTGATGCAACATATGCACATGGTACGCAAACATCGGGGTCCTACAGGCAATATCTACAGACATATTGGGGAACCTGATAAGCCAATAGTGAAGGGTGAAGTTAGAGAGGAGCCACTACAGTGGAGCAACCACCATAACCATAGCCACTAGTACTCGAGATGGGGATGAAACATCAGAGCTGGATATTCTGAGAGGTCCCAAAGCCAGGATGCAAAACCTAGCTCAACTAAAGATAACATTATTGGGGAGATGGGTGGGCCAAATTGTAGGGATTCAAAAGACTATCCAATAGCATCATGTAGAGCTTATTAAGCAGGTAGGAAGCCTTGAGCATACAATCAGATAGATGGGAGAGTTGATGTTATTAATGGCGAGCCATCTAGGCATCAATTTCTAACCTCCACCATTTAGCGATGACACTTCCTTAGCTATTCCTCCATGGGTACAAGATCAACATCGAGAGGACTCTCCTTCGTCTAACTAGCCAGGATCGCATAACGAGGAGATACTTAATTTTTGCATATTTTGATTTTTCTTTATTACTTATGTATTATTTTTTTCTTTTCTCTAACTTTTTAGTTAATGATATTTTGTTTCTTAATCTTTTGTGTTATATCTATTTTTTATTTTATCCCTTTTTGTTTATGTTTTACAAGGATGTAATTTAATATTGGATGGATCAAAAATCAGAAAAATCATCTTACTCAGAAAAGTATCACAAACTTCTCACTTACAATATGTAAATATATTGTGTACATTGCGGACAATGTATAACTTTAGATGTGGGGAATGGGTTAACAATTTTACTGATTTTCTTAAGCTTATTATAATCTTAGTTATTAAATTTTATGAATTGATATCTTAACTTAATTGAAATATGTCCATCATTATTGTATTTCATTACTAAATATTGATTTGAATTAGTATGTAAAAGGATGAGAGTTATAATACAATTGCTTTTATAAGTCATATTTTTATTAATCATTAAGATAGTTGAGTTGAATGAAATTGCATACTATTTACACACATTAACCTATCTTTTTCGTGAGCTTTTGAGCCTAAGAGCAAGATCTCAAAAAATTTTTAAGTTTTTTTTATTCTTTTATGTGTGTTATCATGTGTAGTTGAATAATTATAAAACTTGCATTTATTATGCATATTAAGAAAATAGTTGTTAAATTAGAACCATTGAAGTGATAAAGGTTCTTAGATTCAACAATTTGTTCAAGTGTATTTCTTTAATAATCACTTCAAGCCTATTTCTTTAATAATTACCTTACCTTAAATTTATCTTTAGGAATAACCAAGTTAAACTTTAGCCTTTTTCATTGATTATAACCTAATTATTAACCTTGCTCATATTATTCTTTGAAGCCTTTTTATTGTTTTAAAACCTGAAGGTTATTTACATTACTTGCTTGTTTGAAACTTGCAAATGTTGAAAATTACATTATTTCTTTAATTGTGGTACTGATGCTTATAATTGTTTTGATAAAAAAAAAGTCATATAGAATAAGAAAACAAGAAAAAATATATAGTACCATTGGTTTTATAATGAAGGACCTATGTGTATTGTGAACAAGCTGCATATAATGTCTCTTTTGTAAATTTCCTTTAATTCACCATTTTATGATCCCAATCATACCATACCTAAGCCCATTGTAACCCTCATAAAGACCTTTTGATTTTTGTTTCTAGTTTTTATGTAAGTGGTGGAGATGTGATAAAGTTGCAAGCCTATGGTAAGAGTTCTCTAAGCATTGATTGACAGTTTGATACTTTTCAACCTATACACTTATGTGCTTTGAGTGAAATCTTAGTGAGGGTGTAAAGGTTTATGATTTTGATTTCGCTGAGGTTATTGATGTGATTACTATTAATATTGACTTAGGAAGTTAGTTTTAGGATAAACTGAATATATTTTTGTGTTAATTTGATTAATATGATATGATGATTTACAGTATAAAATGGACAGGTTAAGATTAATGAAGGAATGATATTGTAAGATTTATAATTTTGATTATGATTTGCTTAAGGACAAAAAAAAAGCTTAAGTGTGAGGTTGTTTGATAGATGTATATTTCACTATATTTATACAATCATATTTGATGTATTTTTCTTGATATTTTATACTTTAATTGTATATTTAATACTTAATTGCTCCAAGTGCATTTGTATGTTACAATTGCCTTTATGGACTAAAAGGGAAGAATTCAAATGAAAACATGGTATAAAATAATGTTTTAAAGCAAATAAGGGATGCACGACCGTGTTTATGACTGTGTATGTCTCTTAGCCCATGCAAATTTGTGAATTATGGAAAATTTGGAGTATACACGGTCTAGTAGATGCCCGTGTATCAAATTGTGTATCATCGAGAAACCTAAAATTTACTATAAAAATATGTGAGCATAGGCCAATTGGGAGAGTAGACATTCAGAGGCAATTTCAGACTTAGAGAACATTCAGAAGGGATGATATTGATATAAATAAGTGGAAAATGTGAAGAAATCATCAACAGATCCAATATAATACAACATCAAAACTCACACTTGTAAGAACATTTGATAGAAGAAAAGGGAGATTTAGAATTATGAACCCTTTGTTTTATTCTTTTTTCTTCCAGTTTATATTTGATTTTGTTTTCTATTATGTGTAACTAAATGCGTTTTAGTGTCTAGATGTGTTGAACCATAGTTTGTGCTATAATATGTTTTTATCATTCTATTTAATGCAATTGTTTTGATTGATATATTGCGATTCAATTATGTGTTTTATATATGTTCTAATAGATCTAGAATATTAGTACATAATCTAATTTTATAACATAAAGATTGACAAATCCTATGTATAAATAAATTTACCATAATTGAAAAGAGTTGATTGCAAACCTAAAGATAGGTTAACATAAATCCTTTAGATTAGGGTCAAACCTAATAGCGAAATTCACAAATTGGTAAAATAATCATAGAAATTTTAACCTGAGTAATATGGTAAATAAACTTAGGATTAGTTATTAGTAGTCTCGAGAGAGTTTTGTTTTTGAGAATTAGTCTCGAGAGAGTTATTAACATAAGATAGGAATTTCCACGATCTAATAGTTAATAAAATACTTACATGATAAAAGGTTAATTATTTAAAGATTTTAGGTGCATTCATCACATAGGAACTAATTCTTGTTATTGATTGTTTTCTAATCGATCTTCTTTTTCTTTTTTCATTATTGTTTTCTACTTTATTTTATATCTTTAGTATTAATTTTAATTCAAAATTAGCACTCAATTCATAGATTACCTAATAGGATACTGGTAATTACTAGTAGTCATCATCTTTATGGAATTCAACTCGTACTTACCTATGCTAGCTAAAACTATGTCGTGAACTTACGATTAATTCAAATATTAGCCTTAACTTTAAACCAATCAAGTTTTTCGTGCTGTTGTCGCGGATATTGATATTAGGAAAACCTTAATTTTATTAATATAGTCATTATTATTTTATTTTATTTTGCTTTATTCTTTTTTATTTTACATCATTTTATTTGTTTAGTTTGTTTAACTATTTCTTTGTTTTTATAATTAGACTCCTAGTTAATTTATAACATGGAGCAATTATAAGAGGCTAACAAACGTAGATCTAAAAATTGAAAGGATCGTGCGTAATCTTCAGAGGACACTACTGCGTGAGTTTGAACTAGACTGTCAAATAGAGGATTTGGAAGGTCAAGTAGCAACAAAAGAATCATACAATATGGCTAACTAACTATGAACCATGTTCGACTACGCTAGGCTAGACTTAGCTGGTGTAGAGTCCAACAATATAAGATCGACTATCTAGGCAAATAACTTCGAGATCAAGTCAAGGATCATTTAGATGGTGCAACAGTCAGTATAATTCCACAGAATCAGGGATGAAGACCTGAAGCCACATATCTACCTATTTTATCTATTTAGTATTAATTTTAATTAAAAATCAACACTCAAATTATAGACTAGATAATAGGATATCGATAATTACGAGTAGTCATTGTCTCTGTGGGATTCGACTTGTACTTGCCTGTATTAACTATAGCTACACTGTGCACTTACAGTTAATTAAAATATTAGCCTTAAATTTAGACCAATCAGTTAAACATCTTATCTTCTAAATTTGGCTTTTAAGTCTGAGGTGGTTGGTGTGGAAATTCCTGTGGAGGGTTATTGTGATAAATAGTTTAGTATGAGGCCTTATTTTATGAAAGAAAAGAGCATTTAAGTCATTTGTACCTAGTACTTTATTGGAGTGGAGAGAATAAGTAGTTTCTATATCATTCTTATTGAATGGTCTAGATAAATAGTCAACTTCCTGAGGAGAAATTTTATCTGATAATAGAATGTAGGAGTTGAATAGATGAATCGCTATTAATGGAAATACTAAGGGTATTGGTAAAGTAATTAAAATCTTTCTGTTTGATTTCATTATGTGAAATAATCAATAAGCCATTTTCCTTTATAAAAGAGGTTATTTTGTTCTAATTTCTTCTTTAAAGATCAAATTTATGGAAGAATTTGGAATTACCATCACCATCGTTAAGCTACTGATTCTTGGATCTTCCTTTCCGGATGGAAATGTTATTTTTTATTCCCTCATTACTTAATTAACACAATCTTTCTTATTCTTGAATGTGCTCATTATAAGAAGACCAGTAAAGAGAATTTTAGATGATGATAAATTCATCCTTAACATCAAAAATTGCTTGTATACTATTGTTATATTTCCTTTTGCTAAGAATTTTAAGTTCATTCTTAATTTGTTAGAGTTTTCCCATACATATATACAATTTGTACCTTTGTACATCACTACGTAGTTCCTTTAAGATAACTTCCTCAACCTTTGCCACTTAACTAAGAAAATTTTCAATCTGAAAGGAGAACCCCTCCTTTTTAAGTTAAGAAAATTTTATGCTAAGATAAGAGTGCATTATGAGAATAATGAGTTATTAAATAAGGCTTTGCTTCCAAGAAAACTAGAGATCTAATGTGCATTAACCATTGCTCTATCTATTTTTTCCTTAAGAACCATCTCCGTTTCTATTCATTACTCGATGTAAAGAATTGCCCTCTATTTTTATATTATTAACCTTGATATAGTTGGCATATTCACTGAAGTCTTCATATTAGTTCAAGAGACTAGCATTGCCTTTAACTTTTAAGGGGTATAATATAATACTGAAATCACCTAATATAGTCCAAGATGAACTCTAGAGGCTCCTATATCCTATAGTTTGCTCTATAAGGAAGTCCTTTAGAATACATGATTAAATGCATGGATAAACTTAATATGAAAATTGATGCTATAATGTTTCAATTTAACAAAAAATGAATTAATTGGTCTCTCATGATTTTTTGATTCACTTACAACCTATTAGGATCTAGTGTAACCACTATCCATCGATAATGATGATAATGGTGGTTAGGAAAAATAAACCAATTTTTTTCTTCCGTAAAGCTCATGTTCTTATAATTGTTTTCTTTGAGCTTAATCTCTAAAAGACCAATAAAAAAGAGTTTAATGTTATATATATAATCCAATAGTGCTTGTTATTTATCGTGGCTATTAACCCTTCTACCATTTCATGAAAAGAATAAAGGGAGTTATTAATGTACTATTTTTCTTCCTTTTAGATTTCTTTCTTGTCACCTTTAAAATCTTTGTCAGACGCTGACTCTCCTAACTATTTAGCAAGTATAAAGTTAATATGTCTCTTCACATTTGGTGAAGCATCCTCTATAAGAATATCAGTAGATGAATCTAGTTTACCTTGGTAATCAATATTGAAATCAAAGACATAACTCTCGTCTACTATTAGCAAGCTCTCCTACCTACTCATTTTATGAGGAGTACTAGCAATTTTATGATGAATATCAAGGAATAAGATAATTTTTCTTAAAGGAGCTCCTTGCAATTAATGTTTGAGGACTGACATCCTTTCCCTCTTCCTTAGTCATTTTTCACTACTGTGATTTCTTAACATATTTAACATCTCCTCTTTTTCACCCTTCTTATTGCTACTTTTTCATTTCCATTAGCTTTTGAAATTCACTTATTATGATTTCCTTATAGTAAGGAACCAAACTTTTTTATGTTGTGTAATATCTGGTCTCTTAGAGTAAGTTATTGAAACGTCATCCTCAGATAACCTATTATCCTTATCTTTTTTAATTAACGAAATTATTTCATGAAAGCTCTGTTAGTTGTCAATAAAGAGACAAATCCTTGCATAACTTACCCTCTTCATACCAGTCATGGCTTGTCTTAATGCAATGGTTTTTTAATATAGATAGCTAGGTGACAACGACCCTTAGTGATTTAATATTTTAAGGGAACATTATGGATATTTATCTATATAGGGATTTGAATTTGCTTAAAGTTTTGTAACTAAATTTCTGGCTTCCATTTTCAAATAAAAAAGGGCTTGTTGTTAAAGTGTTATAGTGCTTTTTCTATGACTATCTAGACTTGACCTAATGAATTAAATTTGAAAAGGAACAAGTTATCCTTATTAACTAAGACTTCCATCAAACCATGCTACTTCTAATTCTTCTGAGCCTAAATGTTTATGATTAGGAAAAGAGGTATCTTGTTTAGGAAAAATTCAATCAATATAGTATCCCATATAGAGTCTCCTTCCATCAAAATATCCACTATTGATGTCAAAGTAAGTTTGCTATCAACCATAATTAGGGGAAATAAATTAAGCTTCAAGAATGGAGAAGAATTCGCTACAACTTGTAGCCAATAGTTAGTAGATTTACAAGAGGGTTTAGAGGTTGAAGGAGTCAAATATGATGGGAAGGTGAAGTAAGAGTAAGATGGGGTTTACAAGTGTAATTGGCATATAATGTGTATGAGCTAGATGGGGAAAAGCCTTCAAAGATAAAGGCTTAAAGTTTAACATAATTCCAAAAAAGGAAATAAAGATATAAAGAGAGCGCACATAACCATGCCCTAGAGAAGAGAGAAATATAAGCTTCTCTTTATTCTCTTTCAAATATTAGTTTATAATTATTTAAATCATTTAAAAGAATACAAAAATGGTATAACCATTTAGCTTAAGCTCTTTTACATTGCAAAATGGTAAATCTTTTTAAAACTCAACCAAGAGCCATTATAAGAAAATTACAAATTACCGATGGAAAAAAATCCCGTAGTAAATTAGCAATAGAAATTGATTTTTTGTCATTAAAATTGTCAAAAAGATAATATTTTGTGATGAATAAAATATTCGTCGGTAAAAGTGGAGGGAAATTATCCCTGCAATTTTACCGATGGAATATGGTGACATAATAATGAAGGTGATCGTAAAAATAAGCGGCAAAAATAAGCTTCAGGATATATCGACGGAAGCAATGTCCATCGATAAAGTTTAAAGTTAAACGTTGTCGTTTGGGTCTTTGGCTTTAACGTTTTTAATCAAAAACACCAAATGATGTCTTTTTAACTAAAACCTACCTGAAGCCCCCCTCCCTCCCCTGAGCATTTTTTCTTTGTTTTCTTCTTTATCGCTGTCGTTCTTCTTTCTTTCATTGTCCATCATCCATTGTCCATGCCTTGCTCTTGTCCATCATCCATCGTTTTTATTTAAATCGAGGTTAATGTCTATGCTTTGCTCTTGGGTTTGTTTTTTCTGCGATATATTTTTTTGTTAAATGCTTATATGAACATTGGTTTTGTTGATGTATGAAAGGGGTATTTTGCATTTTTTGAACTATGATTGGTTCTTTTTTTTGTTTGAATATGTTTATGTTAGTGAATAATGAAAAAATACATTGTTTTTGTTATTAGTTGGAGATCAATTTAGTTTACCGATGAATTGTTCGATGAAATGTCTCTTACGAATTTGGTTTGCCTATACTTGTCCAGCTCACATAAACCTTCCTTTTTCTCTTTTCATTCTCTCTCTCTCTCTCTCTCTCTCTCTCTTAATAAAGAAGGATAATATGTGTATATAAATATAGTGTGAATTCGTGGACTAGCTTCTTTAGTTTACTTTTATAAGCCCCCATCACAACCCTTCTCATTTTATCTCCCCATTTTTGGGAACCTTTTTTTCTCCCTTCTCCTTATACTTTGATCATGGAGGATGCTAATGGTACATCTCTCCAGTTTAAATTAGTAAATTTTCCTTCTTTTTTTTGTTATCGTTCATGGGTCTCGCTTCAAATCTCTTTTTTTCTTCGCATTCTCAAGATGTTGTGTCTTCACTGGGATTTTCTAACTTATGGATCCATTTTCTTATCATTGTTTGTTGAAATCCAATTAAAAGATTTGTACTTTTTTTTGAATTTCTGGTGTTTTCTTATATCATATGGGTGTATATATATTTATGCATGGTTTGTACTAATTACAAATAATTACATGAGTTTTATGTTTATATCTGCTTGTTTGATTATTCAAATGGGATTTATTTGGATCATGCTATGTAAGTTTAGGTCAATAGGTTTGGTTGTTATAACTCCTAAATTTTTACCAGGTATAGGTGGATGTTTGTCATATCTTGAGGGTAGCAAAGTTATAATAATGTTCTTTTCATAATTTCCATCATGGGTTAATCATAGATTTGGCATTTTCTTGTTTCATCAAAAGATTTTCATAAAAACTAGGAGAAAGATATGATAAAATTTGTTACATCTTTTCAAAACCATCACCTATAAGACAATGAATCAAAATAAAGAGAATATCATATAATGTTCGATAAAATATGTCATAGAAGTTCTAAATTACAATTAACTTAGTCCCTACTTATTTTATTTATATTAAAATAAGTAAAATCAATAGGACCTAGGAAGGAGGAAACTTGATTTAGTTGACACTTAGTTATTTTTTTAATTACATATGGAAAGAAAGAACTAACATGAATTCTAATAAACAAAACAAAAATTTCTAAGAACTCTTACACAAGATAGTTCAATAGATAAGAGAAACTAAATGGATTAAAAAAATGAGTTCTCAACCAAAGCCAAGCATCTAACTAAAACCTATATGACTACATCTTCATTCTTGATGGCAATTAATTTTAACAAACTATGCGACTCTAGACCTTTTATTTACTTTTGATTTTTCTATTAGAGAACTTGTTTTAATATTATTACCCTTTTGTATAGCTAGAATATCTAATTCTCTATAGGACTTGGTTAGATTAGATATTACAATTTACAAAAAAGAAGCAAAAGGTGGATTAGTAGTTAATAAAAAATCATTTTCTCCCAAAATAAGCAATAATATCTAGTCAATCCATCCTAGCTAGCTTAGGTAAAATGTGATCCCTTAATAAATGTAGATGCATATTATGAGCCTTTAATAAATGATGGTTAGTTCAATCTCCTAATAGTTTTACTTTCCAAAGAAAAACCCGACCATAGGAACTTTATAACATGTCATCTGGTATTCAAGACCTATGGCTAATTATAAGTGACTTTAATTGTACTTTGTGAAATACTAAATATGAGGGAGGGCTAGGAACTGTTTGAGAAATACTAAATATAAGGTGATTTGGTCTAAACGTAGATCAGGGAAGTTCATTGATAAACCAGTTCATAAACTGTTTGAGAAACACACTCCCAAAATACCCTAGTTTAAAGTCATTATTTAATGGTTACATTTGAAGAATATCCTTCTTATGTGTCTTACAATGCTTAATAAACTAAGTACATCTGACAGGGACGATATGGAATGTAACTTCTCATGTAGAGGAACGAGATGGAATAGTATAATAATTGAGGTTTCCTGTGCTTTTCGCCCAAGGACGATATCTTGATTTTAAAACTAATAATATGCACAACTTTTTATGACAAATAGAAGGAAAGAAATTAAAGAAGATTTAAAGTAATGAAAATTGACATTGGATCTTTCAAATCTAATAACTCGTTTAGAATAAAGGAAATATTAATAATCAACTTTAATAAGACAAGATCCTCTAAGAGTTATAACCAGGTAGGGACTAAACTGAACAACTATTATTTAAAACCTTATTGGTTTGTAGCTTAATTTATATGCTTGTGGTTTATTCCCTAGCTTTGTTTGTATATTGGGAATTTAGTAAGATCTATTACCTATTTGATCTTTTAATTGAACTTGTATAAGGCTATGCATATATTCTTTTATAATACAGTTCTTTTATCATAAAAGACTATTGCCTATAATACAATTATTTATAGTACAATTCATAACTTATAAAAAACTAGCTAATTGATTAGTGTCTTTCTTGCAGGTCGTGTTTTGTGTTGAAGCGCGTTGATAATTGTCTAACCTCATCTGTCTTCTTTGTAGTTTACGATTTTCCATCTATCAAGGTAATTCATTCAAATAAGTAATTTATAATCCGATCAGTTTTGTGTTGCTCTTTGCAACCTTACCTCTAACAATGATTGAAGAGTTAAAATATAGAGTCTATCTAAAAACAACATTACCTAATTGTGGTTATCTTGGTTTAATTAACTCTTGCATAAATATAATTAGAAAAATGTCATGCACTTTCTTCAATCTATTTAATTGAAAATGAAACAAAGTTTTTTTAATCCAATTTTGTTGTTTGTTTGAATTAAAACTTATTATGTCAACTTCTAATGAGTTATCATTATGTAATTTAGGTCATTGTTGTTTGTCTTTTGTCGTCTTCGATTGTCCGTCAGTCCAAGTAAGTTGTCTAACATCTGTTCATATTTTATGTTCTACTTTAATAGATTATACGAATGTGTGTTGTTCTTTGGAATGGTTATCTTGGTTTTGTATGTTGTTGTTTGGAATATTGTTAGAATGATTGATGGCTAGATGCATGAATTACATAAGTATTTACTGTGTGTCGAATGAGTTTGTATAATTATGGATGATTTGAGTCATAATAAACTCCTAGGATGATATATAGGTTAGAAATCCATAATGTAGCGCCCATATAGGGGTGTCAAAGGGCCGGGCTGAGCCGGGGCATTTTCGGGCAGGCCGGACCTTGCCCGAGTAGGCCAAAAATGGCCCGTGGCCTGTGGCCGACCCACCCAGGCCACGAGCAGCCTCTTGGGCCTCAATCGGCTCGGTTGTTTAATATATTTTTTAAATTTTTTATATATTTATTTTAAGAGAATTTGAGAAAGTTGTATTTGTATTTTTTAAAACTCATAAATTATAAATTATAGCATAACTATTTATAGTCAAGTGTAAGATGAAATTACTTATAAACTATACAAAAATATTTATTTAAAATTAAAGATATAAAATGCGAATCAATATATATTTATTAAAAATATGTAGCAATGATAATGTTGTCATAATTATTCCCTACAAACAAGAGAATTTAATTTTAATTTTGTAATTTTATTATAACAATTAATTATACTGTAAATGTGAAAAAAATTATTATCTAAGTACAATGAATTTATTTCAAATATTATTTTTAAGTGTTTAATAAATTATTATATTTCTTTTAATATGATTTTAAAAAATAAGTTTATTAAGTTTATAATATAATATTTTTAAACTTTTAATTTTTTTATAAATTATGTACAAAACTCTTAATTGATGTAGTAGTTGTACGTTTAGTTATTGTTGATTTTTTTCACTTGTATAGTTGTATAAGTATTATTGTTTTTTCATATTATATCTATTATTAAATAATCATTGTAAATTTTTATATTTTTATTACACATATTAAAAGAAATTAATTAATATCATGATTAATCTTAACGCATTTAAACTTCTTTATTTTATTTTTCATATTTACACAATATATACATTATGCATATATGTATTTATATTAATCTTAAAATGAATTAAT
>JAOTAY010035571.1:0-23570 GCA_025629805.1 Erythroxylum baracoense
GCTTTAATGTATTAAGAAAATACACATGAGTGGGGTATTACCTAGGATGTGCCATGTAAACACACATGAAGCCAAAAACCTGTGATGGTCCTAGTGGAATACATTAGGTATCATCGGTGGGAACATGGATACCATATTTATGGGTGTACAATTTGATCATAATGCCCACTATAGTAATACCATACAATCCCCTGTATGCTGATAGTATCTGGATGTATATGGTATACGTACCTTAATGTACCATAATTAACACTAGGTAATTATACCTCAACGAAGTCATAGAGTCACTGTATTATGAAAATGTTAGTTTTGTATAGCACATATACACCTTTGGTGTCAATATATATACCAAAACAAGTCATTAATGTTATCAGATGCATACTCATTGTACCAGCTATTAATGATAGGGTATACAAACCCATCCTAGGTGTATATGTGCTAATATGGGTGTTTATGTTATAGTCACAATAGTATCCCCCTATTGTGTCTATAATTTATTCATCCCAAACTAGGTGCTTATTATACATAGTGAAAATGTTATCTGCCTATACCCGTCATATAATGCTAGTAATATGGACATACTAGTATCATACCATGGTATAACCTTATAATGTTATATGTCCATGTGTGTTACTGCTACTATCACCATACAACCATGGTCATCTATTGTTTAGTGATAAACAATTAACCGCATGACATGTGCTATATTAGGTATGTGCCCACTCCACTGGTATAACATATCCATATAATGGATGCCAGCCTATTATGACACATAGACATTTACACAACCATGGTCATAGGTCTCACATCCCTTATAACCATGCCTAATTGATATCATTACTGGGTGATATACTATTTTACTAACTTATACCTAAATGACTAGTACATGGTAGCCATACACCGTACATAAGTTATGTCATTAAATCATGTCATTATAATGTGACATCAATAACACTAAAAAAATTTACACATATGACTAGTACACCCTCTACTTTATACATATGTAGCCATAATTATACAGAAAACCTATGGGTAACTTTTGTATATTGTGATATCCTAGTGTATGTATGTAGACACAACCAATTATGGTACATATTAATGAACATAATGACAAATAGAACCTTAGCATAACATACATAAATGGGTGTATATTATGACCTTATGTCCATATGGTATAACAATATCATTATATAATTCCCGTCCATACAAATGTATCAATGGTACCCAATGTTATGATAAATGTGATTTATGGGTACTTACATTAATTAGTATAATTGGTGCACTTTAAACCCAGTATGTCATATTATGTAACTTACCTCTAGTCACTTGTTATTATCATATGGGCATGTAACAAGGATAGTATGAGATTAACCTCTATATGGGCATGCATATACTTCCTCAAATGCTATAGGAATTATCATGGTTGGGTAACATTTGCAAAAGACATGTTGGGTACACATATGGCTAGCATACCAGTAGTTAATAGCATGCCCATACCACTTTATAATGTATGGTTACTAGCATTATAGACATATATAACCCACATGTATATGCATATAGCCTTATACGCAATTTATGTCATATACATGCATATGGGGTGTATGCATATGTCATATCCTTATTTGGATAGAATTACGTGATCGTAATGTACTAACATGTCGTGAACACATGTGTTAATACCCACCATTGTAATAACATGGGACTAGTACATCAACTTTATACATGTTGGGTACTATTCTTATTAGTTTGGATATGGCAATATGGCATGTCAACCACCTCTTGGATGCTTGTATGACCAGTGAATACAACCTATGGCTAGTAATAGTTAATGGATGTGCATACATAATATATGCATAATTATTAATAATGGCCATATCAATATACCGTCAGTATAATAACAATGACATCCTTGATCCACATAAGTGCTTATACGGGGTCTATTGAGTACCATACTCTGAGTGTATACCAATAACATAGCTATAATGGTATGTATAATATATGCATATAGTGACATTGGTATACCCTATGTACACCTGACAAGTGGTTACATATGTGGATATTATTTAGAAGATGAGTGGGAGTATATATGTGTAACATTCATTAGGTGTACATAGGGTATACCAATGTCACATGTAATGTATATGTTGGAATATGTACATCCTTGCTATGTACATACAATTTGTAACATACATACACATTGGGATGTATGTATAAACATAATACCATTATGTTACATAATGGTATGAAAATATACATAATTTCATACCATTATGTATCATATGATATGTCTTACTAGTGTTACCTATAAAGGATGTGTAACCATACCTTGTACATGCAATATTATATGTACATTTGATGGCCTTTGACCTAAACTACACATGGTATGTCATGTAATGCATTATGTCCATTACATGATTGTCGTTTGCTTTAGACACACCATACCCTTCTAACATAGTTTAAGCCCTTCCATATTATCCTCCATGTCCCATCCTTTTTAGCTACCAATTAAAAGGTACACACCAAGACTTATAGCAATCATCAGGTTACCCATGTGGTATCTCATATATGTCAGTACCGTAAATATACTGAGGGACCAAATAGTTAATACCAATAGGAATACCCAAGATAGTGATATTACACCTTATAATGGTACTAGTATACCAACCAAATACATAATATGAATAACCATGTATAACATACATTAGGGTAACCATGTTAGGGTAACACTCTACCATATTGGTATAATATTAGAAAGCTACTATTACCCTAGGTGAGATTGTACACACAAGGTAGCCATAACACATTGGTATGGTACGTATGCATATGAGTTATGTAAGGGCACATAACATTTGTTATTATACTATTAAGGTATATACATACATGTTATATTGTTACATATACCATATCATTTAACTTTACCCTTAATACCTCCTTGATATATCTATTGTATACAACCAGGAACCCAATTAGTGGTAATATGAATTGGTTACACCCATTCATCCAGATATCTATTCATTTATTTTACTAAGATAATGTATTAGTTTGACTATATCTAGTACAGTGCACTCAGTTATAACTGTACCATCTGTTATTGTATGCATATTAATAGACTATGCCACATGAAACCACATGATACTTGCCATTCATAAAATATTGTCTCATCCACCATCACACATCATGGGATAGTATCACATGATACCTTCACATTGTACCTCCATACACATTGTGTGTCATCATATTGTCCTATACATATATAATGTCATGTAACAGATGCAAATACAAACATTATGGTACAATATGTAATGTTGCCATTATGATTAGGATATAACTTGATACCATTAGCAATAACCTATGTATAAAAACCCACCATCTTCAAAGATTATGGACTGACATATATGTATTATAACATGCATATATTATCCAATGTATTGGTATTGGTATAACGTGGTAGAACTAGGTGAAAGTTATGACCACTTGTGTTAATTTATAAATAGTATTTGTTTAGACATATATACATGATACTTGGATATAGAAAATGCCAAATCATATTATACCAGGCTCATACCATAGCCTATGTTGTATGGTATGATATACTCTCTCATGACAATATTAGTTAAGTTTGTGTTGGATACAGGTATTCTAACAATTATAATTTTGTCTAGTATAATATGTAAATTCACATTTTATGGGTTATGTGTGTGTACCATATAACTTATGTATCATGTGTGATCCATAACAAATACTATCTTGTGGATAATCTGTCGTGTATATAGTTGTAATAATTACACTATATGGTACACACACATAACCCAGGATGTGTATAGGTATGGTGCTCATAACTATGGTGTAAGACATATACAACACCATCCATAAATGTTACAAACCATAAAGCATAATATTATTCCTATATTCATCTATGGAGTGATATTAATGGTATAAGACCATCACAACAAAAATCATAACTATCATGTTGTAATGGCTATGTTAATAATCCTCATGATATTCATAATGTATATAATTCAGCTAGGTCACAATGTAAGGTTTCTTTTACTACAGCTCATGGTACACCCATAATACTTAAGATTCAAGTATTATAGGTTAGTTGCTAGAAGTGACTATGTGTTATATAGTAATACATTAAAAGACCTTATATTAGCTTGCATATATGTCACCTAACACAAGTCTTTTAATGTATTACATCCATGGTAACCTATGAATACTGATACTTGTAATTGAGATATCCAGTGTATTATAACCTCTCATGACAATATTATGCTACATGAATGTGTACCCTAGGCATGTTTAGGATATATTGCGATGCATATATGTATATGGTAAGGATGTGTGCACTGCATGATGATATAATTACCGAATACATATGATATGGATCTAGTAATGTTATCAATTTGACTACGAATAATATGTGTTACACCCTCACTATATCCTAGTACCATATTTAATGATTTACCTTAAGGTATACTACTATGACCAGTGTAGCTGATGATGTATTAAGGTTACCCAATAATGTTATTACAATGTATTACCTAATATAACATGGCATATTACATGCACTATAAAACAACTTGTAGGTATACACATAATTAGTATAGGACTTTTGGCCATAATTGTTGTATTGGACTGTTGTTACCAATACTTAATATGGTATTAATACACCAAAGGGTACTATGCATAGTGTAGGAAACCATGGTTAAATGTAAGATGGAAATGAAATTAATACCAATACCAATACAATATATGGTGTGATATCAATGTGCAATATAGCCATATTCATCTATCATACAAGTAACTACAGTGATCCACCACTAAGACCATTAATATACATTCTTGGTCACTAGTTGAAGGTAAGGGCCTACCCATTTAAACAAATATTTGTATGTGTATAACCTCACAATGTAACTATCAAGTGGACATTTTACTAATGGGTCTTATTCCTTTATTATGTCACATTTGCTGGGTTAATATAAACCACATGTTTAAGTTCTCTATCACATATAGTATGCTTACATTTAGAATGCGCATAGTATGAATTAGCGCGGGTTAGGGTACTGCACTATGATTGCATAGAATATATGCAATGTAACATTTCATCCGATGTAACCATCTAATACATTCTTTGTTGGATTGACATGACATTATTAAGATAATAATTACTATATATTATCATACATGTCTATTTAGTATTAATTGAGATACCATTTATGTACTTATGGTAATGCTCTCCTACTAGCCCTTTAGTGAGAACATTGTCTTATATGTCTTATTTCCAAAGAATTGAAGTGTGTTATTTTAAAGTGCAACGTAAATGGCTCCTATATTACATGGAGAGTGATATGTAATACATCAGCACCATATACCCCATGGATTCATTACTGAGACTTAAATGACTTATTAACATATTATGTTAAATATGTTAATAAACATAATATGTTAATGACTAATTAGGGATGTGTGTTTTATATGGTATGGAAGTATTGAACTAGGACCATAATGTCATATGGCTTGTATATCTCTAGGTATTGCATATTAATACCTGGAGATATACTATTACATGTAATCACACAATGTAACCTCATAGTTATAAAAACATAATGACTAATATACATAATGACGATGTTAGGCATACAATAGAGGGTGTATTTGAGTTCTTGGTATTTGCTAAGCCAATAATAGTTATATGCATATGGACTGTATAGATTTATTCATATGGGGATGCACATATTGAATGGTATAAATGAGTTGTGTAACTAGGGCGTATCCAAATACTAACACTTATGGCATATGGGGTGTATGCATATATACATAAATACAAGAGTACATAATAATGACCTACATTTTCACATGTAAAGCATACATGTTATGGTATACATTAACATACTATAATATTCATGCACTTTAGACATTGTACCCGTGTACTAGTGAACATAAAAAGTCTACAATTGTATAACATACATGGGCCTAGTTAAATACATGAAATCTGACAAGTTATTGTAACTATATATCATACATAATTTTACATATGTGTGCATATAGTATCACCATTTAACCTTTTTTGGACAATGAGTATACAAGTCTGCATATGTGGCCACGAAGGTAATATCTATGAAAAACAAAAATGTATTTGTATCAATATCCGGTTTTGGATGTACTAATAGGCAATTTTGGATGTACTAGTAGGTCATCCCAAATTTTTTTATAACTTGCACATTGTAATGTCTTATTATAAGTCATTATCATGACAGTGCATAACTCTCTTAGTATGATGCAAATGGGAATTATGCTTATATCGCAGTCAAAATTATATATGAGTGCTAAAAGGCTATGGTGCTAAACATCACATTTTAGGTATTCTAGGGTATTATATAGGTAATGTCCTCACAGTGTTTAGTAATTAACACTTCATATCATACCAACCAGAATTATTCAATTGAAAACTTATGTTGTACAATTAGCATCCAAGGTTACCCCAAGTAAGGTGTATACCATATAATTTCCAATGTGTACAACATAATATACCTAAGTATGGGTAATAGTTCATTGGGTTAGTATCCCATGTATAGGTCATATCAAACATCACATTTTATCCTATACACTAATATTCAGTAATATGGCAGTAGGTATGTAGCATATGTAATACAAACTCTAGGTTACACTTATAAACATTGTGGATATAGACTTGTTATTCCTACAAAGGGGCTATATAACTTAGGCAATATACATGGTATCCACTTGTCTCACTGATTACAATACCTGTTCATGTCTATTTAGGGGATGTATGCATCTCATTATAGAGTTTGAAGATGTGTCAATATCATACATTGGGTCAACTAGGTACCAATTCTATTACACTTGTGGTTACAATGTACAATACCATGAGTGTAAAGGTATCATACATTACTTTGTGTGAATACATATTGATAGATGTAATGGCCATATTAATGTGGTATAATATAATGTTACATATCTGCATGTAAGTTATATGTATTTTTACCTTACAATAACTACCTATTACAATGTATATGATAATACTACCACTGTAACCTCACAATGTTTGGTAATGTCACTTACATGATGTGTTGTGTTATATACAGTATTAAGCCATGGTAGTCATATGGTAGACATATAAAATTAATGTATCTTAAGGTCTCACATATCTATTAGATATATGATATCAGTAGTTGTGCACTATGATTGCACTCTTGCCTTGTTATGTAATCCTATAATTATATTTAATCATTCCATAATAAGGTAGCCCTATCTGTATACATCACCACATATATACATAATAATGTATACCATGCCAATACACTCTTTGTGTGTTACCAATAGCAGTATGAGCATTACCGTAAGTTTAACATATTGTTACCTAAAATACCATGGTTATAGAGTCTATGAGAATTGGCAACAGTGTGGGTATTAGCAGTAATGAATGTTGTCTAGTGGAAATATGGGTGCTCATAACTCTTATATTGCAAATGTATATTCCATGTATAGGGGATGCATGATATGAAGTTGCCAATGTGACTAAGGTACAAATTTTTTAGTTATACCTATAATAGATACTCTATAGTGGTACATGACAACCTGTGTATCATAGCAATAATATATTATCATGATATAATGTGATAAGGACAAAATGTATGTATTTGGAATCTCTATTTGAGGTATTTATATGTGAATGGGGTAGTAGAAATGGATAATGTCTAGGAACATTGTAATATTAGTTAAGTTTGCAACAGTATATTAGTTTATGTATATGCACTACAAAAAGATATTGGAATGCTTGGTCATTCATAACCTTACAAAAAAGTTAACACTATATAATCAATGGGCTTACACATCAACATGGAATAACGTATGATGGTATAAGTTAAATCACATTACTTACACAACCTCATCTCATGACATAATACCCCTTTATGGGTCATATAATGACCTATCAACCCACTGTTATATTTACATGGCCATATGTGAGACTTTAAGGTGCACACCAAGGTGCTATGTCACATTCTGGGCATTATTCCATTGGCAGCAGATGTATCGTTAGTCAACATTGGATATGATTATAGATTACAGTATTTTCAACAATGGGACAGAAGGCTCGGATGGTTGTATAATATATCTGATAGTACCCATGTTATACCTAGGGGATGTGCACATAGTATCACCATTTAACTGGTACGTAGTGTGACCACAACATATGTAAAATTATGACTAATCATTATAACTCCAATGGCATTACCCACACACTTGAATTCACCTGTATTTTTAGTTGTACAAGTGATATGTATAAATGTTATTGCCTTAATAAACAACCCAAGAACTCACATATACTTTATTGTAGCCTAACATTGCAAAAATGTCTATACGGTCACTCAATACAATGATAAGTGTTATAATAGTACCTAAAACATTATGTCACCACATTTAATTGCTAGATATGATAAGCCTAATTGCTAGATAGGGCTACCATCTCATATTAGACCTTATGTCCATTAGGATCTCCTTTAACTAATAATAGGCCTGTATAATATGTAACAGTTGTCGTTGGAGTATAATATGGCATATCTACTACCATATTATAAGTTTACATTTATAAACATATAATATTATAAGTGTTGACACTGTACTCAATTCTGATACTGTTGGATTTGGTGTATAAGGATACCACATAGTAATTATGATAATATGAGTACATGCATATTAACACAAGTGTGTAAAATTAGAACACTTTTTGGATTCAATCTTTGGCCATGTACAAATTGTGAGATATAGACACATTAATGATAGTGGTACATAGTGGTAATTATAGCAACACTACTAGTCATGGGTACTAAAGGTAAACCATTAGTTAACCACTCATCAATATATTTGTGTCTTATACATTTAGTCCACTAAAATAGTTAAAAAATAAGTACACATAACACTCTTATTATGATGTAAATGGAAATTATGCTTGTATCAGTGTTCGACATAACCATATAATTTAGCACTCAAAATTATATCTGAGTTCTAAAATCTATTAGTTAGGTATACAAATAAGAGTATTTATATGAAAATTATGATTAGGATATGTATCCATGCACTAAATACAAAATTATAACATATTAGTCATGTGCAAAATCACAAATGACATAAAGTACTATGCACCTTATCATATTGACAGTTAAATGGTAGGGATAATAATAGTATGGACATCATCAGGTTATACTATATCGATATAACAAAATATGGGTAATACTGTCTATAGAGACCACTATGAGTATCCAACAGTTTAAAATTACATACCTAAGAGTGTTATGCACTTATAAGTATGTGGGCTATACTGTAAATTTCCTGGTATAATTTATTTTGGACACTATGATTGCATAACAATTGGATGATATGATATAGTTACATACTATAAGGTATCATCTGATGTGTCATCACATATCCATAGATATGTTTACACCTTTTTTGGTTACAACCCCGTATTCATAATAGGAATTGATATTACCAACCACTATTGTAACATATATTCAATTGCCAGAGTATAGTTACATACCGTGGTAACAACAAAAATTATTAAAGTAATATGAGCAGATACTAAGGATACTAAACATTTGGCATATATATTATTACCCATTTTGTTATAGTACTAACTTGTGTAATGCCAAGACATATTATTAGCAAGACAGATTACTTTCTTTGTGTCATAATTAAGGTATATATAACATATCCATAACAATTGATAATGTATAATGGTAACCCCTATAAGACTACCACATACATTAATGGTACAACAAAGCTGTACAATGAAATAGTGTTAGTTCACTTGGTACCATACATGGATTGGTAGACTTAAATGGCTTATCATAGGAATGGTCTGTTATATGGAATGGCCTTATAATATTTGAGACCAGTGCCAAGTATTATTACACCATATATGGCAGTAATATTCATTAACAGCTATTATAGTGACATTGTAAAATGCCACCATACTATTGTATACCCCAACATTTATATCATGTACAACTTGTATAGATTACAATGACCCACCCTCCATTAAGTGATCACAATTGTTGGGGTATGTATGGTAGTTAACACCGTAATATAACACACTATTATGACCATGTCTAGTATGTACCTATGAAATACTAACTAGTATGGGTATATAAATGATACATATTACCCATAGGGATGTTATGGTAAAGACAATCCCATATTGTGGGTACATCACTATGGAGTGACGATAATCTAAGGGTATAATGTTATCATATATTCTAATGAATTGGATAACTATCTGAGAGTTTATCTGTTATATCGGATAAACTCTCGTATAAATGTATTGTGAGATGGTACCTATGTATACATCACCAAAAGGCACTATGTGGATAATAACTTGTCAGGTATACCCAATTTGAGATGTGGCACTATAAAATGGTCAGCTAGGTTAAACTTACATAGCCATGTGTTTATTTAGTACAATCAATTTGTCTAATATGCTTCTGTGCTATCACTAATATAATATAATGCATGTATACAATGGATATATGTAATTTGATACCTCATGCATGCATATTATGTATGGTTACTTTATCATAAGAATGTCCACACATCACTCTTTATAATGTGTCATATTACATTTATAGTTAATGCACATTTATATTTAATGCACCTAGTGTCATACCTAAGTTACATAGACAAACATGGGCATTAACAAGGACTGTATAGTGTATAATTATGAGTACAAAATAATGGCCATTAACAAAATGTATTGGACATAGGTGATAACCCATTATATGAATACTATGCATAAATGTGTACATAATGTTCTGTACAGAGGGTATTAAAGTGTTATGTAGGTGACAGGTGTTATTACTTAATACCAATTGTATAATATGTTAGTAACTTATAACGGCATCTGCCATTTAATTGCACGTATTTCCATGATAAGTGTTGCCAATATTACTATATAAATACATAATATAGTAATACTACGAAACCATTAATGCACTTATTAATCAAGTTAGGTTATGAGTTTATACAACTAAATAGATGGTATTATGTGATGGACCATACATGGAACCGTAAAGGATGTCTGAAAAGTTCCCTAGCATTCTTGTACCCACCTATACAAATTTTGAGGTATAAAAGTAATATGACAGGTTTAGCATTCTTGTACCCACATCCTTATATGGTACATATATTGATGCATATAATTATACAGTCATAATACTTTTATACCTCAAAATTTGTATAACATACACAACCTCATTGTTACCCAATGTATGCATCTGTCATAGGTTATTGTATATACATACTAGTCATAGGTGGGTACAAGAATGCTAAACCTATCTGAAATGTTCTGTGAATTATTCTATACATGTAGTTTGGTTATTACAGGGGGTTGTATACCTTTGTTGTTAGTTTTTTAGGACATACTAAACACTACACAAATGTCCATAGATGTTAGGATGTCTTAGGTATATCAAATGAAGATGTACAGTGTTTACACATTGTACATTTGGGTACAAGGTTCCCTATAATGGTGGACCTATAATGGGTACCCAAGAGCATTATTAGGGGTAAATGTAACCTGTGGAAATATATGCATACCCTGTCCAGAACTAGGGGTGGATGCTTAATAACCTATAACTAAGCATAAATGTTTACTTAGACTTAATGGGGCCACCAATGAAGGAATATCTATCATCTATGATGGTTTAGCACTACTAATAGGATTATGTAAGGTGAACTACCATTAGGAGTATTCAACTTAGTATACATGTCCAAATGTCCACAACAAATCTTGACCATAGGTTTAGTAGTATATATAGTTTAGCACTACCAATAGGATTATGTAAGGTGGACAAACAGTGTACACACCCTTAGTTAGATGTCCTTATACACTAGGGCCTTAAATTTGGTATTATAATGGACATTAGACATGGTATTTAGGTATGGCCTTATATACTGCTAAATGTATAATTTGAGAGTGGTACATATGCAAAACATTGATAGGTACATTTTTAGATAACTATAGCCCATCATAATGGGATCCTATAAAAGGTTGGCAGTTGCTAAGTGTATAATTTGAGAGTGGTATATATGCAAAACATTGATAGGTACATTTTTAGATAACTATAGCCCATCATAATGGGATCCTATATAAGGTTGGCAGCCCACATCAGGATCCCATTATGTACCTATCCTGTCTCATTTATTAGTAGCTAAGTTATCCACATCATACCATGTCAACTTGGCATATCATTGTGTGAGGGTGCAACCTATGTACATAACCTATGGGGTGATATGACATTTATACACATGTACCATATGTGGTGATATCTTTCACCGATTCTTTGTCTTCAAATTACTTTTGCATATATTATATACAAACTAATCATATATCCATATAAGAGTATTATAGGGCATAATACTCTTAGTATATGGCAATAGGAAGCTAAATATGCATACATATATAATATATGCAAAACTAATTTGAAGACAAAAAATAGGTGAAAGAATAGGTATAATGTGTACATTCATGAGTATACCATGTCCTTCATCTAGTATTACTCATAAATGATGGCCATACTATGGCCAATGGTGTTGCATTAACATTACATTTACGTATGTACAAATGTGGTATTGTACCTATTTTAGTTAGTAACCTTTATTACCATACCTGTGTACATACTATAGTGTGTTGTAACTATATATGACACACCAACATGGTTGTATTAATGTAACATGTCATAGATATATCACGAGTAATATGTACACATTTATATGGTAGTTATGATACTACAATATGTAGATTTCTTTCTATAGTATGTACAAATATGAACCTATTTAATCCTTGTGTGGTATGCTTATGATCATAAATACATTGCCATGTTAGTGGACAAATACCCCATATTTGTACATAGAATACCAAGGTTAGATGATTTACAGATAATTCTATGTCATCATATGCAGTAGGTACATGTGTAGATAGCACCATACTATATATATATGGTACTTGTATACTTCATAATATTTATTGGTCCATAAATTGGTACATGTGTAGTGGTGTTGTCAGTAGGTACTATCCTACTGGCATATCCATAATCAGCAAAATACATAAAAAGCTATGACATAGTGCATATAAATAATGGGTATTGCAGTAGGGTATCATTGCAAAGACTATGGTATGAGGACGTATGCAGCACTACCAAGGTATAGTAAGAAATGCCATACCTTATACAATACCTATTACCGCCATATGTACATGGTAGTGGCCTTACAATGATACACACTACATAGTCCTGCATTGGATCAAGACCAACTAATTACTAAAGTATGTGTTATATGAATTACTTATTAATGTAACAGAGTGTACTAGATTAATGGTCATAAGCACGATGTTACTTGTATAGTTATACCTATAATAGGAGCATATCTATATTGGTGATCCAAGTAACTTTATCAGTGGCACACACTAAAGTTATGTACCTAATTATGTGTATATGTGATATGTATATATTCATAACAACTATGATTATATGGATGTATCACTATGATTATTGGAGAATGATATACTAATCATTCTCAAGTATAGATGGATATAAACCTGTATTGGACATGGGTTATTATGTTACACTGTGGTCTAGGATATGTATTACCCTTATTGAGGTTATATGAATGCACATTAGTACCATTATAGTGGTCCTAGTAAACATAAACTCTTACAAATGGACAAATAATACCATTTGTATTGTACATACCCATTGGAATTAATCACATATGCATACATGGAGATCATTGAGTAATGGTATGTATAAGGTACTACCATGTTATCAGAGCTACCATATGCCTTACTATTTATATACAGTGATGTTAGGATATAGTTCCATATATAGGTATATGGCCACTAATATTGGGTCCATGTATACCCAATATTATGGGTATAAGCACATTATAACCACATAGTAATGTACTATATGTACTAACATGGTCATACATTATGTGATTACATATGTTATACTATATAATACATTTCTCACATTGCCAGTACACCAATCCACAAGTGGCCATACTATACGGTTGCCATTAGGATACATAAACCTGACATAACAACAGAAGCCCATAGGGGACTTATGCCTATTTACCCATATTAATAGGGATGTTGGTGGATGACATTATTTAGCATAGGTTTCCTAAATAATACCATTACAATCTTTGACATTCTGAGTATAACATCATCTCCTATGTTATGTGATATGACATATATTATGGTACGATGCACATACCATAAGGATGTGTGTAATCCATTCACTGGTCATACAATAATGGTCCAAGTGTATTAGGTTACTAACATAATGACTATGTCTATCAGTACCATATGTATTATATCCCATATATCTGGTTGTTTGATATGTATGACAATACTGTATAATTGCTATATACCCATACACGGTATATATGTAAGTTATCGTACCAATAAGTGTATTAGGGTATGCAATATATAGAGTTGTATCAATGTGCAATATAGCTATAATAGTATATATATATTACAAACTATGGTTATAGTACACAATCTATAATAAGTCCGACCTAATTAGTACATGTAATTATGACTTGGCTACTAGTATCATTACTCTTGACACGCACTCTATTAATGCATTATGACTATGGTAGCATAATTACATGTACCCTTGGTATGTATTATAATGTATAACATGTACATTTACAAATGGACATATAATTGTTATATTATCATACACATCACTTTACACGAATAGACTCCTTATAACTTGTAATCAGGTTGTATAGGCATTATTAATGTGTTATGGTAACAAGCAGGTATAAGGATAATGGGATATATGACATAGGTATATCAATATACTATTGTATACCTGGTATAAGTAAACAAACCAGGTACATTTCATAAGAACTATTAATGGTCCATAGGATGGGTAAGAGCAAATTGATAAGAGTGTATTACAGTATGTATAGAGACACTATCTTTAGGGCATACCTAGGGTATGAATAGATATTAGCCAACTATCTATGTAATCAAGGTCGGGATTTCAACTACTTACGATATATGCCCCAAACATATATGTCCACAATATATCCTAAACATGCCATAAAATATTACAATGTTATAAATGCCATGATGTATATCTATACTGGTGGATATAACATATTTTAAATATGTTGCATACCTAATTACCAATGTTATGGTAATAGGGTTACACCACACATGTACTATCCAATATATTACCTGTGTGCCACAATACATTATACATGAGCCATCTATATACCGTGACATATACAGTGTAATGTCACTGTATATGTCATTACACTGGTTTATATTTAAATCAGTGTAATGATATGCTTGTATTTAGCCAAAACACTTAGTATTATATCACAAGGTACCCATGCAAATTGGTTACACATCTTGCATGAGCACCCATATGCACTTAGTGGCGTAGTTAACCGTGAAAATGTTAACACTTAAACATCCATGGATTCAAAGATAGTACAACGTTATATATGACCTAATTTTAATGCCATACATGGTATTTATATACCAGATAATAATTGTAATAAATGTACTGATATGGTGTATCATACTTGTATGTTATACCAAGTAGTATAATGGGAGAGTTTACCAAGCATGATCACTGTATGTATATGATAGTACATAATGATACTCCACAATAATTATCTTTGTCATATGGTGCAATAGGTTTTGCAAAGCTGGTATGAAATGTCATGTATACTCCATGGCTAACTACATTATATGGCAGCTAGGGATATATATCCATACATAGGCTTATTAATGGCCATATATGGACCCATGTAGTGGACATTTATAGTATATATCCATATCCCAGGTCTTTACATTGCCATACATGCCCCAGGTATATTGTCCGTAATGACATTCCAATGTTACTAACCAATATATGGGTACATACCAAACAATGTATCCTATACCTACAACAAGTATGGCTATATTGCATATGACCAATATAGTATATATATAGGATGCATCAATGATGTCAGTATATTATCTACATTGGATTGCCATTATGGACACCTCATATTGTAGGACATAATGTTTAAGATAGTATAGTAATTTATACTATAGTAACAAGGCATAGTATTGATTAGTAAGGCCAGTATACTCATGCTACTTACCAGCTATGTATATTACAGTATAGGACCTAAACACATATGATTACCTTTAAGTGTAATACTCACCAAACAAATTGTGGGTATCTTCAATTACATAGGTTTGTTATGACCCACTCTAGATTTAATTATCCATATAGTCCAATAACTATGTCACTTGTAATTCATGATATAATAAGTGAGATAGTTATATCATCAAGTTATACATAATTTAACCTGACATAGTTTACATTGATTATGTAATAAGAAAAGTATTTTCTCGATAAAAAAACTACATGAATTATCATAAAGCATAATGCATTATGGCTAGTGATAATAAAGCATGTTGCTAAATCCATTGGTGGTGTATGCATTATACATACCTACAATCATGTGTATATTTGATACTTAATATGACTTATATAGGGATATAGTACCGTTGTTAGCTTGTCTTCATAACATATATATGTGAATATAACTAAGTTATAGGCCAGTGTTTATAGGCCAGTGGTACATACTATGTTACATTCACACATTGTTTACTTAATGTTTAGATTAACTTAGGAGATTGTACACATCAATAATCACTCTAGTCATGCCCACTTGGTACCGTTCCACAAATATAGGTGAATTATGATTTGCTTCTACTTCAACGATCACTATGAAGGATGGGTTCAAGTTTCTTATTACCCTCATCAAATTTTCCAATAACCTAGGCGTTGCGACAGTCGTTCTTAATATATATGTAATAGGTAAATGTCCACGTACTTATATAATAAAAAACCAATATTTCAATTTGAATGTTGTGTATATGATATATCACTTAAAATTGGACATAATATACCTAAGTATAGGTAATAGTTGACTGGGTTAGTATCCCATGTACAACATTGATAACTAAAGATGTGTTCATAACACCCTGGTGAGTATGGTAATATATAGTGGTACCAATTATGTACTCTTGCGTGCTTTTTGGTATGGTAACTTGTGTACATGAAATTGTCGTCCTTCAATTGTAGGTATAACTAATAAGCCACCCACTATGGTGTAAGACAATATGATAGCTCATTTGTAGGTAATGTATGTGCATGATATTCGATCCCCTTGAGGATTGTGAAAGAGAGGTTTCCAGCTCAAAGACGTAACAAGTCACATAATGGGATTAGAAGCATAAATAGTCTAATAATACCATTGCTCATGCATCAAATCATTCCAAAGGGTAAAACCATACATTATAATATTGTGTATTATATGGCATAAATGTATAACTAATTGATATAAATGTATGTGAGTAATCATACCTACAAGGACCCAATTATGCCAAGTATGTCAACTAATGTATGCATGTAATATCTTTAATGTACCATATTGTATTATGGCACATTAAGTTATGTAACAGTGATGACTAATGGGATGTCACCGTGGTCCTAACAGTATGGACATACATTTATAATCATTATACATATTCTGTAACCATACATTAGGTAACTATTATCTATAGAGATCGGTATGTTAGAAATATTAGGCTACATATAACAGCAAGTGAGTATGTATCCATCATAGGGTATTTTAGTTGGTATCACCCTATTACATTATGTAATTACCATACAAGATGGAGTAGTTGATAGTATAGTTCACCCCTAATTCAACATGTGTGCATATTGTACATGTAGGTGTGGGTAACCTGATGAAATAGATTATATTAAGGTTGGACTTAAGTCCTGGCCATGGTATTATAGTACATACATTTGTATTACACACTATAGATGTCTATTCTGATATATAATATTCATACCCTTATAATTTTTTTAAAGTCATGTCCTCATAAGTCATTTTACTCCCCAACATATAAACGGTCCATATTAAATATAATTATAGGGTAATCATAAGTGGACTTAGTTGGCTGTAAGCAAGATGTTTGTATTGCCAATTATTCATTCATTATGCGAAGATTCACATCCACTTGTCTTCATGGAATAAGTATGCATGTTATCAATGGTATTGATAACATATTATAAGCATATGCATTATAATATCCACCTATATATGTAACTTCATCCACCACTCATAATATTATATAATATTATTCTTATTTGCTGTCTAAAAGCAGGAAAAAATGGATGTATACCATTCATACCACAAGATGAATAGTATAACCAAGGTCCACTATCAGAGTGTGCATTGACTATATAAGGTAATACAAACAAAGTGCTTAGATGTGGCTATACAAAACTACAAGGTTAACATTATATACTATTACCTTTGATAGTAATCCATGTCTTATATAGGATTATATAAGGTAATCCTATGCTTGGTAACTATTTTGCAATGTATATAACAATAATTTGTAATACCTAAATGCTCATACACTGGATATTTTATATGGGTTATGTGAATTATATTTTACTTATAGTTGAATAGTATACACAAAATTACCATAGTATGTGTAACCCGTACATATGTTGGTTTGTCATAATAACCATAATTTATGACCACTATATACATAATGGTGAGGTATCCACCCATATGATATTAAGTGGACTAATATGTAAGGGTGCAGTATGGTAATGTATAACTATGTCCCAGTTATACAATTTGTATTACATATGCCACCCATAGGTTTAAAATGTACATAGATATACTATCATCCAAACAAGATATAATATATAGCTATAGACATTGGGTTATAGTGCTAAATTTATCATGAAGTTTAAATAGGTTGTATAATATGGTTGATTGGTTACTATATGTCTTATATAATGGTACCCTCACATCCATGTGTTTCTATACTGAGATAGTTACCACTTGATACCAAGATACCCATGTGGTCTTTCTATTATTAGATGAGAACTCAAATACCCCATAAGAGGTTATCTTATACATCCAAAATTGCCTATTAGTATACCAATAGACAAGATGCAAGAGTGTTACATCTAACGTTACCTTTTGTGGCCCCATTTATGGAACGACCACATGTATATATAGGATATGATTGGTAACCAACTGAATGGATATAGCTTAATATAAAGTGACATTATAGAAATTACTTTATACCCCCAGAGTTAATACCAGTACATACATACATATGTATGCCACTACTCTTAAGTTGTAATATAGGTGAATAACTATACCATGTTAATAGTATGAGTAGGTATACATATGATATATAATATGTACCATCTATGGACACATGAGTAAGATTATAGGGACCAATTAGTAATACTTATGGTAACCTCTATGCATTATTAGTTGGTTTATATGGCACTTAATTAATTGTAAGATATGTAACCTACTCATGCAATCTATTCCATTGCACTACTATGTAAAGTGGTATATGCGCCACGATATGTACCCTTTATAATCATGATGGATATTGAAATGGAATGTTATAACATATTGTTAGGTCATAACAACATGTGTACTTTTCTACGAACATGGGACCAGCATGCCATATGATATACACCCTATTGTATAACAAATATGATGATATATGGCCATCTGATACCAAGTGATTGGTATGTTTCCATGTAGTGTTACATACCCATTACAATACCATGCACATTACACAGGTAACATATTCATAGTATAATGGCCACTACACATTAGAAAATAAATGTATACCACTATGATACAATATTACCATTACCATATGGGATATACAACTGAGACACATATGGATATCATTAATACATGATACTGGGCTATTTGCTTACATTATATGTAGTTGTGATGTAGTTAAACCATAATTATAACCATATATAATCATACATACCAAGTGTACATCTGTACCAGTGAGTGTTATAACTTTAACACTGCTTACTACATCCTTTAAGGGATTTAGTACTAGTGCCTTATGCATATACCTATTGCATTGTACCTATGTTATTAATACCTCATCATGTAATGGACACTATGGTGTGTATATATCATGTAACCCTTGCTATCAAGAGGTATTAATAACATAGGTTGGATACAGATGTCTTTATGTGTACCATCGTGACATACAACAATGGTATGTAACAAGAGTCTCACATACCCATATATGGTGGAATCATTGTTGTATATGTAACATCCCATTATCCCGCGATTCGGGTTAGAACCCTAGGACACTATATATATAAGAGTTCACTAAGAATTTAGAAGTACATTTCATGCATCATATGGCATACACATACACATGAATAATGTTGATGCTCATTAAAATAGTTATACATCCATTCATTGACTTTTTTGGGTATAAATAATTTTTAAAGCGAATAAAATATGAATTGTGGATTATTTGTTTTGAAAAATTGAATTGGTATGAATTAAGATTATTTTCGTATTTTTGGTGACATTTCAGATATTTCAAAAATTTCTGAAAATTTGGAGTATTTTGGACTAAGAAAAATATAGAAATAAGAGACAAATGGAAGTGTGACAATTGGATCGGTAATTAATTGACAAATAGACTAATTATGGAGTGACAAATGGACAAATTAATGTGTGACATGTGGGCCAATAGCTAAGTGATATTTGGTAGCCTTACATGGAGGATGTAATACATGCAATGGTGACACATGGCAATGTATCTTGGAGACACCTAAGTCATGTTTTTTGTTTAGCAAGGAAGGTTTTTGTAGCTTCTTTGTTATGTCATCACTGAACACACCATCTCTCTCCTTGTTTAGCCATCACTGAAAACACCTAGCTTGCTCATTTCTACGTATTGGTTTATATGCTTGCTTCTCATATCAATGTTACACCTTGCAAAGAAAACATTCCAGTCCATAGTTTATTTTGTTTCTCTCTATTATTGTCTTTTCTCCATCCACCAAAATCCCTTATTTGCTCTCCCCATTTCTAGAATTTTTGCTGAAGGATTTAAAGTGTAAATCAAGTAAGTTATGCTTTAAGTTTGTGTAAATGACGTTAAGATGAGGTTTTAATGTTTGTAAATGGATGCATGCGTGAGTGGTGTATTTTTCCATGTTTATGGCTTGCTGCATGCATGAATGGTGTGAATGCATGTGTGGGTGGTGAAGTAAGAAGCAAATTCAGTGATATGATTAACAAGATGAAGGATTTTAGCAATGAAGTGAGTTGGAGCATGTTATATGTAGTGTTTTTTAATGAACATGCATCTATATTTGTACATAACTTCATCTATGAATATCTAAATAAGATGAAGTTTAATTTAAAGTAAACTAGAAACATATGGCTACATTTGTCATGAAGGAATCAAATTTGAAATCTATTCTTAAGAGTTTTGAAATTTGGATTGAAGTTGAGAACTGTGTACTATTGTGTTATGAGAATAGTCTGTAATAATATGGTTATAACTTCCATAATACTGAACCCAAAATGCATGAATTTGATGTCATTAGAAACTTAAGACATATAAGAACATTTTATTAGAAGGTGTTGCCTAAAAACCTCATTTTCTAGGTCATAATGGTCATGCCAAACTGACCCGAAAATTTGTCTTGAGAAAAAATCGGGAAAATTAGGCTGTAGGTCAAATTTTTTGTTTCAAGTTCATCTCCATATTTTGATCTATTTTATATGTCTTTAAGGCATGAATTTGAAGAAACTCAAAGAATGAAAGTTGTAGATATAGGTCTTATCTTGACCTCTGTTAAAGTGGCTTGATAAAATAGTGAATAGAGCTTAAGTTATGCTTGTTTTTCTAATACTACTTGTGATAAAACCCTGTGCAGCAACCTTATATTATTTCCTTATTTTTGGGGACTTGAGAGCTCGAATTGGTCAAAGTATAAAATATGAAAAATGATTATTGTTGTCTTATTAGTGTTCCTGTGAAATAGTTTGGCCAGGAGATATCTTGATAAGTTTATGTAGTCACTTGAAGTCAAAACTTAAAGAAGGGACTGTTTTGAGGTGTTGAGTTCAAATCTGGAAATTTTGATATGTTTAAGGAATAAATGAGTTCTTTTAATGCAAACATGATCTTAAGAACATGAAAAATGTGTATAAGGTATGGATGAATGAGCATTGAAGAATATAAGGTATTTATGAATGAGAATTAGGTGAATGTATGAGTATATGTTGCTGGAAAATTTTGGTGAATGTATAGATCTAGCTTGCTAAAATTTCATATATAAAGTACCAGTTGTGTGTGTTTTATAAGAAGCTTTTTGATCATGGAAATGTTCAAGGATAACTGTAAAAATGAGTTGATAATGATATAAAGATATTCTCATAAATGTAATGTGATTCAAAGTATGTAAGTGATGAATTAGGAATGATTGAATGAGAACTAGGAAATTGTGGGAGTGTATAATCCTAGGAAAAAGAGTGATATATGTATGGGTGAACAATTGGAAGTGATCAAGTTTATTAAAGAAACATACTCAAGAATTTTTCATTCAACATGGATAATACATGATACATATAGAAATGTGCTGGTTCATCTGAATGTGCAATGTAGTAATATGAAAATGTATGCGATTGCATATAGAAGAGCACTTTGAGCAACCGCTTCCACATATTACTAGGACTTCAAGTTAATAAGCTAAGGGGAGAATTTGTGAGTAACCTAAGACGGTCTAACCTTGATTGTTTGTTTAATTTTGAATGTGAATGTGAATTGATATGTGATGTTATGTACTGAATTTTGGACATAAAATGTTCGAGGTGTTTGTTGCATGAATAACATATTGGAAGTGTTTCTTGAATGTGAAAGTCAATTAATATGTGATGTTGTGTACAGATTTTTGGATATAAAATGTCTGAGGCATTTGATGCATGAATAATACATTAAAAATGTTCGTTGAATGTGAATGTGATTGAATAAATGTGTTCTTAACTTATATGTTGAATGTCAAACCAAGTTCTAAGATCAATATGAATAAGAAATGTGAATGTGAATGCAATGTATTGAATATGATGATTGAAAATGTGAAATGCATTTATTCCATGAATGCGTGAAATATCAAAGCTGTTGTGACCAGAGTTGCTAATAAAAAAGCGCTTACAACTCAGACATCGGTGGTAAGAGCCTGTGGCTCAATTTGCACGATAGAGCCCGGTATCCACAATAGATACGAGATAGTATGATAGAGCCCAGTATCCACAACAGATATGGGACAGTGAAAAAGCCACTTGGTCACAATAATGTAATAAATGAAATTGAGTCTCATAACTATTGAATGCACATATGAAATGAATAAATTAAACAATTGCAATATTTTGAGGACTTTTATAGTATGAAAGTTATGAATGCTTATCGATGAATATGTTCTGCATGATCATAAAGAAATGATAAATTGTATTGATTTTGAAATGTAACAATTGTAAACAAAGTGCTTTGTGATATTAAATGATGATAATTGAGATGATGTGAATTATATGATAACATAAATTGTGTGTTGCATGACAAGAGTGAACCATTGAGGATGGTTACT
>JAOTAY010035612.1:0-23547 GCA_025629805.1 Erythroxylum baracoense
GTATTTGTAATGGGCCCAAATGGCTATTGAAATTCTGATGTTTGTATTGCTATGATTGAAAATGTTTATAAATTAAAAGTGGGCCCAATTTGGTTATTGATTTCTAAATACTATGTTTTGGTGCAAAAAAAATTATAATGAATTATGAATGATTGAATGCTCTAGCATGCCACCCTCACAGGGCACGGACTCGAACATCACACAGGATGTTAGGTACGGGTTCTGAAAGGGTGGGGTGCTGCAGTAAGAATATGGCAACACTCGATATGCCGATTCTATTATCAGATATGGGGTGTTACATTGAGTGGTATCAAAGCTCGGTTTAGGTGGTTTTGGGTCTATGATTGTGTACATACCAAATGAAGGATTATATGAGAATATGATGTGACCTTAATATCGATCCATCCTTTTCGTCTATTATAGACTAAAGAATGGAACTAGGTGCTTTTGGAGCTGCTTTGGGAGCCGCTAAGGGAGAGGAGGAGAGTCATACCTTAGTTAGTGATACAAATAAGGGTATGGCACGGTAGCCAGCACAGCTCGTACCACCACCTGTCGATCAACTAGTTCCTAACCTGGCTTAGTTTTTCTAAACTATGATGACTAAAGAATGGAACTAGGAACTTTAGGAGCTGCTAAAGGAAAGGAGGAGAGTCATGCCTCAGCTAGTGATACAGATAGGGCATGAGAGGGGAGGTAGCATAGCCCGTACCACCATTTATCGGTCAACCAATTCCTAACCTGGCATAGTTTTTTCTAAACTATGATGACTAAAGAATGGAACCAAGTGCTTTGGGAGCTGTTGAGGGAAAGGAGGAGAGTCATGCCTCAGCTAGTGATATAGATAGGGGTATGGCAGGGTAGCTAGTACAATCCATACCACCACCTATCAGTCAACCAGTTTTTAACTCGGCATAGTTTTTCTAAACTATGATGGACTATATGAAACAACAAATGGTTACTACACTTCCTATACAGTCACAACCCCCTCTTCCACTACAAAAACTTATATTAGAGAAAGCTAAGAGGTTGAGAGCAAAGGATTTTTAGGGGGAGTCATCAATTACTGCTGCAGGTGTCAAGTTTTGGCTAATCGCGATAAAGAGATTTTTTAATCTTCTCTATTGCACTCTAGAAGAGAGAATGGAATGTACAGATGGTCTTTTTCAGGGACCAACATATCAGTGATGAGAGTCCATTAAAAGGCTTTTTTTACCACAGGATCTTACTTGGGAGTACTTTTTTTCCCAATCTGTAAATAAATATGTAGGGGAGGCTTATGAGGATGAGACGAGGGATGCATTCCTTCATTTGAAATAGAGGTACAGGACAATATTAGACTATGAGAAAGAGTTTGATAGATTGAGTATGTATGCAGAAAGATTAATTCCTACGGGGGTAAATCAGTGTAAGAGATTTGAAGCAGGCCTTTACCGTGACATCAAGAAACTCTTTGTTGCACTACAAATTAGGGATTATAGAGAGATAGCGAAATCAACCTTGAGGATTGAAAAGGTCAATATTGATAAACATAAATGTAGAAATAGGGGACAATAGAAGAGGAGTTAGGATCAATCTAGTTCTTCCTTCTCAGCTAGTAAAAAGCAAAAGGGTTCAGGGTCTCAGGCTCCAGCACAAACACAGGCATCCTACCACCAATCAGGGCAATGTCAGAGATTAATGGTTAGGGCAGGACAGCTGACCCCATCTATAGCTAGTACAGCAGGTGGGTCAAGACATGGGATAGTTATCCTATGTGAGCATTGTGGGAAGAAACATGGCAAATAATGTTAAAAGATGATGGAAGAATGCCTACAATGTGAATCTATGGAGAATTTTCAGAGAGATTGCCCTAGTAGACGGTATCAAATAGTTAGTTAAGCAGAGAGATCAGTTCTCACTACCTTAGGGGTAGAGGTAGAGTCACAGGAGCTAGTTCTGGTGCTAGTGATTAGAGGTTCACGTCAGAGAGAATTATATGCTATTTGGGCCTGTGATAACCTTTATATGCTATGTGGGACTATAATTAGAGGTTCACTAACCTTTATATGCTATGTGGGCCTGTGATCACCAGGATGCCCCAAATGTGATTGCGGATATTTTAATATCTTTGACATTTTTGTTTGTGCATTAATAGACCTAGGATCTACATATTCTCATTTATGCCATTGCTTGAAAATATTGGGTTACTTGTTGACACTCTTAAACATGATATTCTAGTTACAAATCCTTTGGGTCATAGGGTGGTGGTAAATAGGGTTTACAAGAATTATCTGTTAAGAATACAAGGTTATGAATTTCTTGGTGATTTGATTGAACTACCTTTTCATGAATTTGATTTGATCCTTGGTATGGACTGACTATCTAGACATCATACAGTGGTAGATTGTCATCTTAAAAGAATCACTCTTAGAATAATTGATATTAATGAGATCATAGTTATTGTCGAAAGGTCAAAATTTTTCTCCAATGTCATATTAGAAAAGGGATTGTAGCCTACTTAGTTTATTTTCTTGAAGTTAGAGAGGATAATCCTAAAATTCAAGATATATAAATTGTATGTGACTTCCAGGATATATTTCCTAAGGAGTTGCCAGGGTTACCACCAGAAAGAGAAGTTGAATGATGTGATACTTAGTACAACACCAGTGATTGTAGGTTTATATTTGATAAGTTTTAATATTTTTTAACCTTGACAATATTGCAAGCGTACGAGTATTTTGTATAGTACCTAAGGTATCGATCCTACAAGGAGGGTTAATCTAATCCTAGAATCTAAGGTCGAAGACTATTAAACAAATATTTAACAAACAATGAAATTAATCACGAGAACTAAATAAATCAACCAAACCAAATCAGATAACAAACAATAATTGTCAACTAACATTTAACGAAAACAATCACAAACACCGATTAACAATTTCTACTTAAAAGTGAATAACAATTCATAGAAATTGATTGATTTGTTAAACAATGATAGCACACCCTAGAATTTAACCTAGTAAGTTAACCAAAAGAGAGAAAGGGAAAATTATCTATCTTTAATACTAACCTAACTGATTATGATTTATCGAATTGATGGTTCTAGATAATCCTAGGGTCAATTACTCTCTCTCAAGTTATAATTGAACCCTAAAGCATAAACCCTAATCAGATTATGGGAACTCGTAATCTCTCAATTAACAACCAATCCAAAACCTAATAAGTTCTTAAGTTCTCTAATAAACAATTGGAAACCTATACGTGATCTCTCTATACAAGAGTTACCAACCTAATTTATTTCTGAATCTAATTAAATTACCAAACTCTTGTTAGCCCAATTTAATCATTTTTTTCGATTCACCCTCTCAGTTTATTATTGAGATATGAAGTGTAGAATTAAACCACAATTAATTCATTAAAGACATAAAACAATCAGATTTTATTAAATCAAAGATAATATTCCAAAGGTGAGTATAAAATATCAATCACAAATCAATTCTATCATCAAACTATATATCCCAATTCTATAATCAAATAAAGTTGAAATACATAGGAATAGAACTCGAATGGACAATGGGAGGCCATAACTTCAAAAAGTATCTTATTCCGGGAAGCACATCAAGTATGTGTCGTCTTCATCTTATCTCTTCCTTTGTCTCTTTCTCGATCTTTCCAAGTTCTCTCTTTTAGGGTTTCGTCATGGTGGCTGATCCAAGGCTCCTCTTTTTTGTTCTTTATGTTCTTTAAGTACCTTGGAAGCCCTAGGTTCATTCAGGGTTGAAACGGTCTAAAAGGTTCCTCAAAACTTGAAGTTTTCACATATTTTCATGTCTGCTCGATGTAGGCCACGATCATGGTCCTACTTGCCATGATCGTGGCCAACGTTTAACCCTCTATGTCACGAGTGTGGCCCAAGTGCCACGATCGTGGCCTATTTCAGACCTCTTTGTCACGATCGTGACTAAAGGCCTGGGGCATGGTGGCTCATATCTCTCTGTCATCGTGGGTCGTGGTTTTTGCCCAAAAGTCTCCGAAACTTCTCTGTTGACCCTAAAACACTAACAAATGCATTAAGGTATCTCAAAAATATAACATTTAAGCTCAAAGACTTATACTAACCCATAAAAACACTTAAACACATAAACTAACACAATTGAAACCTAAATACACACTAAACACTCAAATTAACACTTAACACTTAACAAATTAAACCATAAAACATGGTGTAATTCACAACTACCAATATCCCCACACTTAAATATTTGCTTGTCCTCAAGCAAACAAAACAAAAAACACATAACACACAATACGATAATGGGGCAATGGCTTCAACTTCATGAAATAAATTTAATCTTAAGCACAATCATACAAGTATATCTAATCATTAACATGAAAAATCTGAGTTTAAGGGTTTTGAACTAAGTATACAAATTAATCGAGATCTAAGTGTTAATTTATTTACCTTTTTCAATTGCATACACACATTAAGAATTCTTTAGTCTTTCAGACTCTGTACTATTCCTAAGTATATTTTCATGAAAATTCAAACTTATTACAAGTTCGGTAGGTTTTTTTAATTAAGAACACCTTTTTTTTAATTTTAAGCAGGGACTTAGTCTTTTACTCATAAGTAAACATTCGTGGTGAATGTTGATCCGGTTATTTGACTAAGTCATTTTTATTAAACTGCTTGGTTAAAACGTCATTATAGCTTTTTGACGTGAAGGCACACATTTATGATGTGTATCGATCCGGTTACTCAGCTATATCACATTTTCAACTGGCTACTAGCTCTATTTATAACTCGAAGGCCAACGGAATAGTGATTTATTTAATAAAATAATACACATTTTTTCTTTTTTTTATTGCCTACCTTGTTTTAGCTACTCAGTTCCATGAAAAATACTAGTTAAGCTACTTAAGTTGAAAGGTCTCGAATTATGGATGAATGTGTCAATCTATAAGGTGCTAAAATTATGCCAAATCCTAATTAAGTTGTACATTTATCCCAAAGGCTCCTAATTCACTAATTTTGTGGGCTAATGATTATTCACAACCTAATAGACTATGTTCAAAATTAAATAAATTTCAATTCATCTAAGTGGTTGACACATTCATACGATTCATATAATGTAACGTAATAACTATCATACAATATGCAAAATCATATACAAAAGTAAAACACATAACCCTCCCCACATTTGAACAACACATTGTCCTCAATCCAAGAAAGGAGCAAACAAGCACATAAAAAACAAGATTAAATATAAAATTAAGGTAACCAGAAATTAAATAAAACTAAAAATAAAAATAAAAAAAATAGAAAAAGGCTAATTTGAAAAAGGACACTGGGTTAGAAAAAATCTCATAGAGATGGAGGTGGTGATGGCGTTGGAGGCAGCAATTGAACTCCCTGAGGCTCGAAATATCTGTGGATCTGATAGATATCCTGGCTCTAACGATGTTGTGTCTGGGCCATCTCCTTCATCATTCTGATGTTCTCCGCAAGTGTCTTGTTGGTTTCGGAGATTGCATCTAGAGCTTCCTTCTGGCCTTGCTCTTCTTCCTCTTCCTCGAACTCTTCATTGCACTTTTCTGCCTGCTGTGGCGGGGTTGAGCTCAGGCTTGCTTAACTAACCCTAATTCTGACATGTGTCTTTTGGCTAATATCCCTAAGTTCCATATTGAGGGACTCAAGGATTTCAGCCAGCCATAAATGGTGATGATTTAGGAATTCAGAGAGATGAATAGTTAATCCACTCCGATCCACGCCATAATATTCTACAATAGTAGACACTATGTACCCCATTCCTAAATTGTTGCTCCTCTTGCACGGAGTCGCAACAATAGCATTTAGCACTTATATGGATGTGCACAGTGGAATAATATAGTCCATGCACCACAATATAAAAAGTTCCTTTGTGGAGCACTTGTCAGTTTTTGTTTTGTCAAAAACCAACTGACCTATAAATTTGTGCAGTAACAAGTGTTCGTGAGATCTTATTATGTTGTTATGAGCATTCTTGGCATTAAATTGCTCCATTCCAATGAGTTCATTCTAGGGATGAAAATCAACATGCTAATCGATGATGGGGGATTCGGGGAATCCACACATATCGTAGATGATTTCTACATTTAATTCGTAAGCTCTTCCTCTCAACCTAAACCACAATTCATTGGGGTTCCTAGGGTCATATGTCAGTGAAGTGAAAAGTACCAATGTGAGCTCCTGATAGACAAGAAATTAGAACTGTATAAATTGGACCCACTAGATTCTTTCAGCTAAATTTTCTACTCTCTCGCGTAACTCTAGCCTATCAAGTGTTTCAAAATCAAAGTATTTTGGACCTACAATTTGTCTAGCATTTAAAGACTGAAAATGAATACCTTCCTCCTTTGTGTAGATCAGGAAGAGTGTGTCAAAGTTTGCTGCTTGGTTTCTTCTCCTATGACTCGCAGCTTGATTTTGTCCTGCTTGCTCCCATCGGGCTGATTGCTTAATGTGCAGTGTGCTTTTTAGGAATTGAGTAGAATTTTGGAAGAAAATTGGAAGTTTGAAATTTTTCTAGAGATATGAGAGCTTTTGTGGACTTGAAGTCTAGATAGATAAAATGAAAATGAAAGTGAACGTAAAAGTGAAGCTAGAACTAAATATATAGGTGGTTAAAAGGGTAAGATGGTAAAAATTCTTTAAAACATTCGCGCTTCCCTTATTCTGCCTAGTCGTAGACCACGATCGTGGCCTAGCAGTTTTTCACCACTTCTTGATTTTTCTTCGTTTGTTCTGTTCTCAATCTTTTTAATGTCACTTCTTAATTCTTTTGTGGCCACTTTCACCTCTCTTTTACTTGCTTGATACATCGTCCACTTTATTCTGAAATTCGATTCCATCTTAAATTATTAAAACGAAAATAATCCTAACTACGGAATTCAAACATTCTAATGAAAATAAAAAAGAAACTAATTTTCTATAGGTTGCCTCCCGTGTAGCGCTTCCTTTAATGTCAGTAGCTTGATGCTCTTTTTAAGCTCACAGTGGTTGGAATAAATAGTGCAATGGTAATCTTAAAGTTTACGCGTTAGTTACCATGCTACGGTTTCCACCTTTCTTGTAATTTTCTTTTCCTCGCCATCTTTGTCATAAGCGCTTCTTCCTGAATGCATTCCTAGGATCCTCGATATCCTCCTATTCTCCTCGAGGTTCAGGTTTCTTGCTATCCACTAAAGGTGAAAGAGATTCGTAATCTTTCTTAGACACTTGGAAGGTTATTTGCTCTTTTCCTACCCTAAGAGTTAATTTGCCCCCATCAATGTCAATGATTGAATGAGTAGTGGGCAAAAAGGTCGTCCAAGAACTATCTGGGTTTCCACATCTTCTCTAATGTCCAATATATAGAAGTCTGTGGGAAAGGTAAATTTATCAACTTTTACTCGAACATCCTTTATAATCCCCTTCGGTCTGTGTACTATTCTGTTGGTCGTCTTTACCAAAAACTTGGTTGGTACTAAATCTCTTAACCCCAGCTTTTGATTAAAAGTGTAGGACATTATGTTCATACTTGCTCCTAGGTCTGCGAATGCCCTATCTATGATGATTTTATTGATACTGCAAAGGATAAAAAAGTCCCTTAGGTCCTCTTTCTTCTATGTGATGTTGGGGTCTCTTCCAATGTTCGCTCCTCAACCGTTTTCTTAACGAATTCCTTTAATGTGAGCTTTGTTTGTACTTGTTCCGTCACTTCCTCGACCTTGTTTAATTCAATCTCCTGTAGTTTCCTAACTGCCCTCTTTGCATATAACTTTTGCTGAGCCAAAATGGGGAATGGAAATACACGTCGAGTTGCCTTAATTGACTCAATCACTAGTTCACTTGAAAGGAATTCTTGACCTTCTCCTTTATCTCCTTCTTCCTGCACTTATTCAGGTTCTTCATCTTGGGTTAGACTAATAGCCATGACACATTCCTTTGGGTTATACTCGGTGTTGCTTGGAAGAGTTCCAGCAGTTCAAGTAGACATTGCATCTGCTAATTGGTCCATATGGACTTCTAAATTGTGTGTAAATGAGGCTTGCTTCTTCGTTACTTGCTCGAATTTATTCTCAAGCGTCCTATGCATATCCTCCATGCCTCTAATCTTATCCAAAATCTTGTCCAACTTTGATTCCATCTAGCTTATTTTATCTTGCTGAAAGCTTGATTGTCCCTGTGGCCTGAATTGTCCACCAGCATTGTTCGACCAAGAGAAGTTAGGATGGTCCTTCCACCTAGGGTTGTAAGTGTTGGAGTAAAGATTGTTACCCCCTCCTCGTCCATATTGCGCCCCATATAGTTTACTTGTTCCTAAATGTCTTCCTTCATCAGATAGCAGTCCATGGTATCATGGTCTAATTGCCCACAGAGCTCACACTTTAAATGTACAGCCTTCACTGGAGCTGAGGATGATGCCTTCATGCTGTTGAGCTGTTGCGTCAGGTTGTCGATCTTCGTTTGCATCTCATTCATTTGATCAACTGTGATAATTCCCTTCTCCTCTTTGAAAGTAGTAGGTTGCCTTCCCCTCTCGTTTCTCCATAAGCAGTTGTTGCTCACCATCTCCTCAATTAGCTCCTCTGCTTCATTAACAGTCTTCCGCATTAAAGATCCTCCTTAAGCTGCATCAATTATGCCTTTTATTAATGGGTTCACTCTATTGTAGAAATTCTACAACAGGAACTCTTTCAGTAGGTTATGGTGTGGGCACTTTTGTTGTAAGTCCTTATATCTCTCCCACGCTTCGTAGATTGATTCCCCATCACCTTGTTGGAAATTGGTGATTTCCTTAATAATCTTCGTGGTCTTAGTCAACAGTAAATACTTGTCCAAGAAGGCACGAACCAACTGATCCTATGTCATAATGTTAGCTAGGCTAAGTGAATGGTACCATGCTTTTGCTCTGTCTCTAAGGGTAAAGAGAAATAGTCTGATTCGAACTGTATCTTCTGATATTTGATGATATCAAAAAGTATCACAGATCTCGAGGAAATTAACTATGTGTGCATTCGAGTCCTCGTTAGCCAATCTGTAAAATTGCACATGCTACTGAAGCATATTAAGAAGTATGAGTTTAATCCGGCCTCATGAAATCCATCAGAGTCCTCTGTTGTCATCCTTGGTTAGCTCCATGGTCCATGTTTTGTTGAAACTCTAAGGCCATTGTTGATTTCTCGATCTCTTCTTCTTCTTCTCGTCGAGATTTCCTAAGGGTTCGTTCTAGTCGATTGATATCTAAATCTAATGTTTCTGTTGCACAACTCGAACCTCTAATGACTCTTGTGTTCCTGTAAAAGCACAAATTCTAAAATAAAACGAAAGAATGAAAACAAAAATTAAAATTAAAAACTAACTAACACTTTAAACTAGAGAATAAAATTATCGTCTCCCTGGCAACGGCACCAAAAACTTGATCGCAGGTTTATGTATGATAAGTTTTAATATTTTTTAACTTTGATAATACTGCAAGCGCATAGGTCATTCGAGTAGTACCTAAGATATCTATCCCATGAGGAGGGTTAATCTAATCCTACTAAGGTCGGAGACTATTAAACAAATATTTAACAGACAATGAAATTAAACACGAAAACTAAATAAACCAACCAAACCAAATCAGATAATAAATAATAATTGTTAACTAACATTTAATGAAAACAATCATGAACAATGATTAACAATTTCAACTTAAAAATGAATAAAAATTAATGGTAATTGATTGATTTGTTGAACAATGATAGCACACCTTAGAATTCAACCTAGTAAGTTAATCGAAAAAGAGAAAAGGGAAAATTATCTATCTTTAATGCCAACCTAACTGATTACGATTTATCAAATTAATGAATTTAGATGATCCTAGGGTCAATTACTCTCTTTCAAGTTATAATTGAACCCTAAAGCATAAGCCCTAATCAGAATATAGGAACTCGTAATCTCTTAATTAAGAACCAATCTAAAACCTAATTAGTTCTTAAGCTCTTTAATAATCAATTGGAAACATATATGTAATCTCTCTACACAAGATTTACCAACCTGATTTAATTATGAATCTATTAAATACCTAACTCTCATTAGCCCAATTTAATCATTTTTTCTCGATTCACCCTCTCAGTTTATTATCGAGATATGAAGTGTAGAATTAAACCATAATTAATTCAATAAACATATAAAATAATCAGATTTCATTAAATCAAAGGTAATATTCCAAACGTGAGTATAGAACATCAATCACAATTCAATTCTATCATCAAACTATATATCCCAGTTCTATAATCAAATAAAACTGAAATACATAGGAATAGAACTCAAATGGTCAATGGGAGGCTGCAACTTCAGAAAGCTTCTTATTCTGGGAAGCACGTCGAGTCTGCATCATCTTCTTCTTCTCTTTTCCTTTGTCTCTTTCTCAATCTCTCCAAGTTCTCTCTTTTAGGGTTTTGTTGTGGTGGCTGATCAAAAGCTCCTCTCTTCTATTCTTTATGTTCCTTAAATACCTTGGAAGCCCTAGGGTTCATTCAGGTTCGAAATGGTCTGAAAAGTTCCTCTAAATTTAAAGTTTTCACTTATTTTCATATCTACTCGATGAGGGCTATGATCGTGGCCCTGCCTGCCATGATCGTGGCAAGTGTCTAACCCTATCTGTCATGAGCATGGCTTAAGGGCCACGATTGTAGCCTGGTTCAGACCTCTCTATCACGATCGTGGCCTAGGGCATGGTGGCTCATATCTCTCTGTCAAGGTCGTGGCCTATTGTGAGTCGTGGTTTCAGCCCAAAAGTCTCTGAAATTTCTCAACAAACATATGAAGATACCTCAAAAACATAACATTTAAGCTTAAAGACTTATACTAACCCATAAAAACGCTTAAACACATAAACTAACACAGTTGAAACCTAAATACACACTAAACACTCAAATTAATAGTTAATAAATAACAAATTAAACCCCAAAACATTGTGCAATTCACAACTATCAACCATTATCCATCGTACTATATCGGATGGACCCACAATTCTTAAGGAATTGAAAAGCCATCTATAAAAACTTCTTGAGAAGGGTTTTATATGCCCTAGTGTATGTCCATGGGGTGCACCTATGTTATTTGTTAAAAAGAAAGATGGGTCTCTTAAGCTATATGTGGATTACAGACAATTGAATAAAGTGACTGTGAAGAATAAATATCCACTACCTAGAATAGATGACCTTTTTAATTAGCTTAAAGGAGTAGCTGCTTTCTCTAAGATTGATCTAAAATTAAGATATTACCAGTTGAGAGTAAAGGAAGCAGATGTCCCGAAGACATTATTTTAGAACTAAATATGGGCATTATGAATTTTTAGTGATTCCTTTTGGACTCATAAATGCTCCAGTAGCCTTTATGGAGCTCATTAATCATATTTTTCATCCTTAGTTGGATCAATTTGTGGTAGTCTTCATTAATGATATATTGGTTTATTATAAGAACAGAGAAGAGCATAATGAGCATCTGAGTATTATTTTGCAAACTTTGATAGATAACTAACTTTATGCCAAGTTCAGTTAATGTGAATTTTGGCTTGATGAAGTTTCTTTCCTTTGTCATGTCATATCAACAGATGGGATTATAGTTGATCCTAAGAAGATAGAAGCTGTTTTAGAATGGAAACCACAAAGGAATGCTACAAAGATTAGAAGTTTCTTAGGTTTGGCAAGATATTATAAAAGATTTGTTAAGGGATTCTCTATAATTGCAACACGTTTGACCAATTAACTTCAAAAAAATGCAAAATTCGTGTAGAGTGATAAATTTCGGGAAACCTTTGAGAAGTTAAAGGCCATGTTAACTTAAGTGTTTGTTCTTACATGAGGCCTTAGGTACTAAATTGAATTTTAGTACAAATTTTCATCCTTAAACAAATGGACAATTATAAAGAGTGATTTAGGTTCTAGAAGATATGTTTGGGAGTTATGTCATCGATTTTAAAGGAAGCTGGGATGATCACCTCCCATTGATTGAATTTGCATACAATAATACCTATCAAGCAAGCATACAAATGGCACCGCATAAGGCTCTTTATGGTAGAAAGTGCATAACACCCTTATGTTTGACATAACTTAGTGAAACCAAAATCGTGGGTCTAGAATTGATAAAGGAAACAGAGGATAAGGTGAAAATTATAAAGGAAAGGTTGAAAGTTGCTTCTAATCGCCAAAAATCATATATCGATTTAAAGAGAAAGGACATTGAATATGCTGTGGGTGAAAAGGTTTTCTTGAAAGCTTCACCATGGAAGAAAGTGTCTCGATTTGGTAAGAAGGGTAAGTTAAGCCTTAGATTCATTGGTCCATTTGAGATCATTGTGTGTTTGACACTAGTAGCCTACAGATTAGCATTGCCACAAGATATGGAAGAGATTTGTGATGTCTTTCATATGTTTATGTTAAGGAAATATCAGTCTAATCCATCACACATTATAAAATTGGAAGATATTGAAATACAACCAAATCTAACTTATAAAAAAAGCCAGTGAAGATTCTAGCAAAAGATACAAAACAGGTAAGGAACAAGACGGTTCCACTGGTGAAAGTACTATGACCAATCATGAGGTCGAGGAAGCTACATGGGAATTAGAAGAAGCCATGAGAAAGTAAAACCATGAGAAAGTCTTATCTACGACTATTTGACACAGGTAATTTTTTAGGAAAAAAATTTTATTTTAGACGGGAAGAATTGTAACGCCCCAAAATCTCGATTTCGTGAATATTTCTTTTTGAGTCATGAATATTATATCTTGAAGTGAATAGTCACACCAGGGACCCAAACTGTATTTTATTTTATTTGGCACCAGATAATATTGTTCAAGGATAGCCAGAGGATTAAATTAGAGTTCAAAATGAGTTCGTTTTGAAGGTTTGACCAAGAGTTAACTAGTGGTCAAACTTTGACCAAACGAAGGGTGAAAGTCAAATCCAAAAATATTAATGGAAATAAATGATATTAATTAAAGTTTTTATATGGGGTTGATATTTTTCTTATGGGTATTTTTATTGTGAAGAAGAAAAGAATGGATTAAAAGTTAAAGTTAATTTTGGATCTTAAAAAAAAGGGGGAAAAGTTATTAAGAGACCAAAGATAGCCGAGAACAAGCCTTTCCCTTTCTTTTCCATTTTTCTTTCATTTTTTTCCTCTACAAGCCCACTTTCTTTACTTTTAACTCCTAAATCATCTATTAAACACTAAATCAACCTAGGGTCCTTAAACTCACCATATTAACAAAAAAGTTTAGGAAAAGATGAAGAAAAGGTATATGGGTGTTCTTAATGAATAGAACTTGAAAATTTATAAGGTAAATTAATGGAGTTTTTATTTTTTTTAGTATATGATTTTGGTGTAGTTGCATGCATTGATGAATAAAATGCATGAAATTGAATGTTTATGCAATATTATGAAGATAAAGAAGGGGAATTGAAGGAGAGAGAGAGAAAGGGAAAGAAGGAATAAGAAACTGTTAGTGAAATTGAAGTTGATGGAAGCTTAATTTAAAGAATTGGACATCAATTTGGTATGTGTTCATGTAATTCTACTTATTCCTAAAAATTGTGTATAATGTAATTTAAGGTTCTTAAGATAAAATTGGGAGTTTATCAAATTGTTGTTAAACATATTTAATTGGATGCTAAATGAAGTAGTGTATATGATTATTAGGATTTTGGACTTATAATTTGTATTTTCCCCAATTGATATACATTATGTTTGAATTGAGAAACTTGATGTACATGTTATTTTTGACTAATAGGTGAGAAGAATATGTCTTATGAACTAAATTAAAACGAATAACGGAAAAAAAAATTTACATTAAGAAGTGACATTTGTTTTGGTTGAATATGGAATAGCTTGAATTAGCTATTATGAATATTTATCGTTAAATTTGAATGGAATTTAATTAAATTTTCCCTTAGTAAAATAGATAGGAATTGGAGGAATGTGATAAGGTTGGCACGCCAATTAGGAAGTTAGCAATATTACATCATGATATACGTTACCGAACTGTATGGCTTCGAGAACTTAGTTTTGGTGTAAGATATTTGATTTAGGTTATGAACTATATGGCTCCAAGAACTCAGTTTTGATATGTAAATATTAAAAAAAAGAAAAGGTTATATGGTTTCGAGAACCTGATCTCGTATTTTAAAACCCCACTTATCCAGCTCGACATTACAATTCTGTTGGATTTTACTTTAGGGCAATTACTATATATATATGCATGACTAATGATTAAGGAACTTCAATGAAATAGTAATTGGTTGTAAAATTAAATTGTACAATTTATTGATCATTATGTAATTAAATATGAATGAATATAATAAATACATGCTTGTATTTCATAAAGTAATTTAATGCCTAGTAATGTTTATAAATAAAACAAGATATTTATATTTGAAAAAATATTATATATTATTCATGTTATGGCCGAATGAATTGAATTGAATGAGAAATGAAATTGCTTGAACACCATTAAGCCTATCGCTTAGCGTGTGAATTTTCTTTTCACGCATACGCTTTAAAGAGAATTAGACAAAAGTTATGGTGGATTTATTCAAATAAAAGAGTCACATAGAGGATCTCGAAAGATTTGGAGGTGGATGTATTACAAATTTTATTTTGTTTTTGATTATGGCATTTACACATAAAGAAGTGAAGGATCTTACAGGATTTTATTGTGAATTATATTTGAATATATGAAAGTTATGTATGAAATTTGGTTTAGATGTGTTAAAATTTATTGGAGGATGGGTAAATTATTTTGCCAGGGAGTTTGACATAGAGATGGGTAGTTGAGTAATGTACATAAGAAGTGTATTGAAGTTTCTTGTAGGAGGTTTGAAGTAAATATAGAGGAAACTCTGTCAAAATTTTTATAAAGTAAATAGTAATTGGTAGAATAATGAGGTGTTAAATAGAATATTGTAGTTCGAAATGTTAGGTATGTAAGAATATGGTAACACTTGATATGCCAATTCCATTATCAGGTATAGAATGTTACAAACTGTAGATGGAAATTATTATATTTTGGATAATTACACACATTGAGAATTGTAGTTGTTTTTTTTTTACATTTTTAATGTCAATAAACTATCTTGAACTAAATAAAATACATTAATTTTACTATCTTTTTTTTTATGCTAAAGCATGATTGTGAACCATTTCTAAACTAATACGTAGTTTCCAAACATGGATATTCATATGTACAACTCATTAATTTCAGTTTTTTTTCAAATGTTCACCATTGATATGAAATAGGATTTGAAGGAGCAAATTTAACTTTTGTCATAAAAAAGAAGAGCTCATCTTTAAAAGGTCAAACTAGACACTATTAGTCGACTCAGATTCAAAACTACTAAAATTTTTATACTAATAAATCAATATGAACTACTATATCAAATTTCATCCACTTTTGTTATGCAAGAAAGAAAATGATAACAGTCTAAACATTCTTTTTTACTGTCATAATAAAGGAAATGGTATGAAAAATACATAAAATAAAAAATACATACCATATTATATATTATTGATTTATATCATACAAGTAATCGATTGATTTTAACTATATGATATAATTATTTAAACATTTTTATCTTATATTTGGTAGAATCTAAGAGAGAGTATTATAGACAATTTAGAGATAGAGTAGTATTTGGAGAAGTATGAAAACTAAAAGGAGATGCTAACTAGATGTGGAGGGAGTCACAACTCTTTTAAGGAATGCAGTTAAGGAAATCTTGGGAGTTTTTAAAGGGCCTAAAGGTCGTAAGAAGGATTCTTGGTAGTAGAATAAAGACATCCAAGACAAGGTGAAGATATAAAAGGTTGCCTACAAAGCTTTATTGGATAGCAATACGGATGAACATATGATAGTCAATAGAAAGAGTTACAAGTTGATCAAGAAAGGGGTGAAGAAAATAGTCTTGGAATCCAAAAGTAGAGCCTACAAAAACTTATATCAACAATTGAAAATTAAGGATGGAGAAAAGGATATTTTTAAGTTAGGAAGAGCTAAAGAATATAAAGCGAAGGACTCTGATTAAATTCATTATATAAAGGATGAAGCAGGACGGGTGCTCATAGACAGAAATGACATCAAGAGAAGAAGACAGAGCTACTTCTGTAAGCTTTTTAATGAAGACATAGTTAACAACATTTTCTTGGGAGATCTTAGCACTTTCGAGTAATACTATAGCTTCACTTGTTACCGATACATCACAAGAGAAGAAATTAGAGTAGCTTTAAGGAAGATAAAGAGTGGAAAGGCACTAGGACTTGATGAGTTACCCATAAGGTGTGAAAAAGCCTTGGAGAAGAGGGTCTTACTTAATTAGCCAAGCTTTTCCATGTGATACTGATCAAGTTTGCTAAGATGTTGAATAAGCGGAGGCTTAGCATACTAATCCCTCTCTACAAGAACAAAAGGGACATCTAAAGCTATAACAATTATAAAGGCATCAAACTACTTAGTCACACCATAAAGTTATGAGAGAGGGTGATTAAGGATAAAGTGAGAAAGGATGCACCTATCTCGGAGAACCAATTTGTCTTCATGCCAAGGAGGTTCATGAAAGAAGTCATACATTTCCTTAGATGATTACTAGAATATTATAGGGATAGAGGGATCTGCCTATGGTTTTCATTAATTTAGAGAAGGCTTATGTAAAATACTTATAAAAGCCATATAAAGATGTTTATAAACTAAGAGATTTTTTTGCCTATATACGAGTTACTAGGAATATATATGAAGGTGTTAAAATTAGAATAAGGATGAAAGGAGATACAAGACATTTTTCTACTGATATCAAGCTATAATAATGATCCTTGTTGAGCCCCTACTTATTTGCAATATTTATGGACGAGCTTACTAAAAACAAAGAGGATGTGCCTTGATGTATAATATTTTCTAATGACATTGTTTTAATGGATGAAATAAAAGAGGTTGTTAATATCAAGCTTGAACATTGGAGGGATACATTAGATTCAAAACACTTAATAATGAGTACTTATAGTGTAACTTTTAGGGTTGCAGAATTATATTTAATGTCGATATCAAGATTGATATAGACTTCATTCCATAAAAAGATTATTTTGAGTCCAGGATGGCGTAAATGGAGGGGCACCTTATGATTTTTATGTAACAAGAAGATACCACTCAAGCTAAAAAGTAAATTCTACCATTTAATAATTATGTCAATTATACTATATGGGATAAATTATTGGCCCATCAAATAGGTGCATAATTACAAGTTAATGGTGGTAGAGATGAAGATGTTCTGTTAGATGTGCAAGCTTACAAGAAAAAGATAAGGTTAGAATATATTAGTAAGAGACAAGTTGGGGGTAGCTAATATTGATAATAAATTAAGGGAGATAAGGCTTAAGTAGTTGACATGTTAAAGGGAGAAATCCTAATGCCCCAATGAGAAGATATGAGAAGATTGTACTTAGAGATTGTAAGAGAAGAAAAGGAAGACTAGAGAATGATTGTGGGAAGTGATAAGGAATAATATGGCTTTACTGGAGCTTATCGAGAGCTTATCTCCCTTAATTCGAAACTTTAACAAACTAGGATATAGGTAAAAGAGCCTACATAGAGAGGTCCTTCTCTTTTCATAGTTCTTTTAAACATTTTTCTTCAATTCTTATTTCTTTTAATTAACCTAAATATTTTTGTTTGTAGTTATTTTATTTATTTATTTCATATTTTCTTTTTTAATTGTTTGTTTGTATTGTTTAGCTATTTGTTTTCTTTCTTATCTATTTATTTATTTACTTACTTTTATCTTCATCTTTATTCTTATTTTGATTTTTAATTTATGTAGTTGCTTATTTATGTATTTGACTATTGTTTTCTTCAAATAATCTTTAAAAACCTGTTTTTCCTATAGATTTATAAAAACAACCTCTCTACTAGTTAAGGGTAAGGCTACATACTTCTGGACCTCCCCAAACCCCACATCTCATCGAAATTTCTACTGCAATGTTATTATTGTTGTTATTGTCTTTATCTTATACATACTCAGATATTTATAATAAAATCCATGAGATAAATGTACACTACAAATAAAATTACGATAATGTTATAATTATGAGATTCATATTGCATTTATATATTATTCTTATATTGTTCTATTGAGATTTGATATTAATAGATTATAAAAATATTAGCACACATTGTATTTCTTCCTTATAAAGGAAGTAATCAATCTTATAAACTAAAGTATGGAGATAAACAAACATATAGGTGATTGTTAGAGAACAAATTCACTAAACTAACCCTATAAGAGAATTTCATTTATTCATTATGATAAGATCTTATGTTGATATTATTTGATAATATATCAAGATAAGATCTTATCTCCTTTGTTTTGGATTTATTCGGTGCTTAAATAGGAAAATTAACGTTTGCTTTGTTTTAGGAGATGAAAAGTGGAGATTGCACCAAATTGAGACTCTATTAATGATAATTAAGAATTTTGGATGAAGTAAAGAGATTGTTGCAATGGATAAGACTAATCGTTTAAAGAGTTTGAGTTTATTGCAGTGTATAAGACTCGTCATTTAAAGAGTTTGAGTTTAACTGGGAAACATCTTTCTATTCCTATCACGTAGGAATTTGATTTTGAATTTGAATTTGTTTTAGATAGACATCTTTGTAAGGTAGAATTAGATTAGGATTAGAACAAGAAAACCTTATAAAAGGGATGTTCCTCACAACAGAAAAAGTTGTGTTCTTACTTTTCTCAAAATTCTTTGTCTTTCTTCTTTTTTTTATTAGAGAAAAATTCATGTGTTGCCAAACTCAATTGCTCTGATTCTAGGGGATTCAATATTCTAGTTGTAAATTTGTGAGGTTTTGTGTTTTAAACCTTTTATTCACATTTTAATTCAAGTATTTCTTGTTTTGAGTTCTCATATTTTAGAAATGATTAATATGGATTAATTTGACAATTTAATTCAATATTGATTATTCTATTGCTAACTATGAATTCAATGATCCATAACTGTCATGAAAGATTAGTACAAGTAGCAAACAGGTTACTTATGAATTTGTATATTTAACTTATGATAAACAAAAAAACTAAGTTGAATAATTGTAGTTATCTCGATTATTTAATTTAGGGTTAGTCTTTTTCACTAAGCTTATTGCTATCGTTTACTTGATATGGAATGCTATCACACCTAGTCAATGGATAATAAGTTTTGATTTGGATACTGGGTTTGAACTAATTAATTTTAAAAATTTTCAAACTTATTATAGCTATCCTAATATGTTTCGGACTAACTACTTGAACTGTGAAAATATTCTTTTTAAACCAATGATCATTGTTACAATTAGATGAGATCTTTCCCGTAAATTAGAGTTTGGTAATCTTGACTTTCTCACTTTTATATTCTATCGATTAAATTTAATTTCTTATTAATTTTAATTAATCCAAAGCCTACCATTTTATTTTATTACTTGAAATTAAGAAAGTAGTGTTTAGTTCTCTAGGGATTCGACATAGTTCCACGACTACTATAAGAAGTTAAGAGAATCAGAATTATTTTGGGGGCTTTAAAAATGTACCAAACCCTCAAGGAACATTACTGGTGGAGAGGAATGAAGAAAGAAATAGCAGAATTTGTTGGTAAATGTCTAACCTATCAACAGGTTAAAGCAGAACATCTGAAACCTGCAGGTATGATGCAGCCCCTCCTAGTCCCAGAATGGAAGTGGGAAAAAGATTACTACGGACTTCATAGTAGGGTTTCCATGGAGTCAAAAGGGGCATGATACTGTATGGGTGATCATGGACAGGTTAACAAAATCCTCATACTTCCTTCCGATCAGAAATGATTACCTCTTAAATAAATTAGCCCAGCTTTATGTGGATGAGATAGTGAGGCTCCATGGTGCACCAACCTCTATTGTTTCAAATCACGACCTTAGATTCACTTTAATCACCTTGGGGTACGTGATTGAAGTTTAGTACTGTGTTTCACCTTTAAACGAATGTCAGTCAAAGAGAACTATTCAAACACTTGAAGATATGCTTAGGTCCTGTGTCATATAATTCAAGAGGAGTTAGGACATGCACCTACCATTGATAGAATTTACCTAAAATAATAGTTATTAAGCCAGCATTGGCATGGCCCTTATGAGGCACTTTATGGAAGAAAGTGTAGAACTCCAGTATATTGGGACGAGGTAGGAGAAAGAAAACCGATAGGTCTTGAACTTGTACAGGTGACAATAGATAAAGTCTAGATTATTCGGGATAGATTAAAGATGGCCCAGGATAGACAGAAAAACTACGTGGATAATCGTCGCAGAGATCTTCTATTTGAATTTGGAGATAAGGTGTTTCATATGATTTCCACTTAGAAATGCATATTGAGATTTGGGAAATGCGGTAAACTAAGTCCGCATTACATAGGACCATATGAAGTTACAGAAAGGATTGGACTAGTGGTGTATCGACTGAAGTTATCAGACAAACTTGCAAGGATTCACAATGTCTTCCATGTGTCTTGCTTCGAAAATATCTAGTTGATCCATCTCATGTAATTATAGAACAACCGGTAAACCTAAAAGAAGATTTGACTTGCGAGGAAGAACCAATACAAGTCTTTGACTGTTGAGAATAAGTTCTGCATAACAAGACCATTCGTCTGGTTAAGGTACTGTGGAGGAATCACGTGATAAAGGAAGCTACATGGGAGCCTGAGATGCAAATGCGTACATTATACCCTCATTTATTTCAAGCAGGTATGCTCAGTTGAATTTCGATGATGAAATTTTTTATAAGGAGAGGTGATTATAAAACCCCAAACTTTCCCTTCTATCAGTTTATAGATTTTATTTTGGGTTAATAGTATTTTTGGATGAATGGTGAACCCAAGTAAATAATATTTCAACTTGAATAGGGATTTTGAGGACCCAACCGTGAAAAAATTGAAATTACCCAAAATAGGTATTAGAGTCAAATGACATTAAAATGGATAAAAAACAAGTCCAATCGGAAGAAATTTGGGAATTTTATAAGTTTAGGACAAAAATGCCCTTTTTGGAAAATAATGGGTATTAAAGATTTTAAACCCATTCAAAAAATTTTAGGCACCTAATTACTAAGTATTGATCCTAATTAAAGTATCCCATGGTCAATTTAATGGTGAGATGAATGTGGAATATTTTTGGGATTTAGTCTAGTTTATAGGTGTAGTAATCTATGAAAGGGCAAATTAGTCTTTTTACATAAATGGAGTTAATTAATAAATTTTAAATGACTCACATTTATTGACCAATTACAAGACTCCATATGGCTTAAGACATATTAAATTAGACGATGATGAGTCATTTAAGATGTTTAATAACAAAATGACATGTATAAAGTATTAAAGTAGTATAAAAAAGAAAACGAAGACAAAATTGGTTCATTTGAAAGGAGGATTCGTGAGAACAAAAAAGAAAGGAAGAAAAGAAGGGAGAAAGAGGGAGAATTTGGCCAAGGAGAAAAGGTAGAAGAGAGGTTTCATTTTTTTATGGAATTTGATGGTGATTTGGAGAAATCTTGAAGTATTTATCAAATACTCAAAAGATTGGAGAAAAAAGTGGTAAGTTTCCTAGCTTAAATTTCTAATTTTTATGGGTTTTCTTGAGTGATATGGATGTGTTTAAGATCAATGTTGTCTTGGTATGACTTTGATGTTTCTTTTAATAGAATTAGATGAATATGACAAGAGAGGAATGTGTAGTGAGATTATGTCTTAGGTTAACTTGAACCAGTCTAAATGTTTTGTCCATAACTTAGCCTAAGGACCTCCAAATTGGGCGATTCTAAGTGGATTTGAAACCTAAGACATAATACTAAAATTCCCAGAAGAAACCTAGACCTAATTTGGGATGAATGATATAGAAATTTGAGATTGAAAATGGTATCCTGATACTGCCCCTGTATTGAAACAACTAGTAATATTTGGTACATTTTTCGTGATTTAGAAGCTGAAATGGCATGACTCTTAATGATAGAAATAAGAGACATAGGAAAACAAATGTCTAGAAGACCTGAAAACCTAATTTGAATGTTTACTATGCGAAAATTAAGGAACAAATGGAGGTATGGATTTTAGACATGTGTCATAATCGTGACTCATCATGCATGATTGTGATATGGTGAATTAAATTGGGTGAGATTGTGTTTTGAAGGAATTGGTAAGTTGGAATGGATAAAATATGACATTTATATGACTTTTGAAGTTAGATTTGGAAACGGTGACCAATAGGTTAGCTTACGAAAGTAAATAAAAATATTATTAGCATGCATGTTACATGATTATATAAAAATCTCGAATTCGGTTAAACTGAATACATAGTTTTAATGCTTATTTCTTAATTTGGAAATAAATGCCTTCTATTATATAAAGAAGAGACACTTAACCTGTGAGTGTACTTAGCAATAAGTGTGCAAAATTGTGAGTGTATTTTAATTGTTTTATATTTTTAAATTCTTTGCAAAAGAATTGATGACATATGAGTGAACTTAAAATTGAGTTTATTCAATTGATTTTCATTTGATCATGAAATGAATATTTATGTTGAGTTTTGTGCAAATGATATTTTACAATATTGCTAGCTTAAGATTTTTCTTTAGCAATATATGTGTTTTAACTTGATGTTAACTTTTATATGATTGGGAGTTACTTTTGCTTATGGTACACCACTAGGCTTTATACATGTTATTATACCGATATATTTATAGTGGTTAACCTAACCAGCTCCTTAAATAGTGGTTAATCAGTCACAAGTAAGAGATACAGAACAAGCTTTGTGACCTGTTACGAGTAAGCGATGCAGAACTATCTTCATAATTACTGGTTTATAACGATTAATCTATTACAAGTAAGCGATGCAGAACTAGCTTCGTAAATAGTGGTTAACCAATCACAGGTAAATAATGTAGAACCAGCTCCGTGACTTTATGCCTAGTGTACCGTATGGTAAAGAAACTTGTGATGGGCTATGTTGAGTAAAGAAAGTCATGAAAATAACTTATTTTTCAGTATTAAAGTTTTCAAAAAAACTCATTGCCACCATTGTTTATTGATTAAGGGAAATGAGAAGTAGAAACTTTTATATGATCAACTTAATTTCAAAAAGCATTTCGAAACAGTTTTTCAAAAAAGTTGAAATTGTGTTTTACAAAATGTTATGTTATTAGCAGATTTGATGATGCAAGAATAAATTGTTATGGAAAATGTTTTACCATGAGCTTTATGATTGTATGGAGTACTGTAGTTATATTGTTATGAAAAGTACAATTTTCTAGTAAACTTATATAACACCCGGTATCTGATTTACCTGATATAGCAGAGACTAATGTCATTAAAACCAGGATAGTGAATTATAATTTTTGGTGACATCAAATTAGTGATGTTTGACACTTTTTCGGTTGTCACAGGAAATTGTACGAGCGGATTTTGAAAGAACCAATACAAGAGGGGCATTTTTGTAAATAATGAACAAAGTGGAT
>JAOTAY010035627.1:0-23542 GCA_025629805.1 Erythroxylum baracoense
ATTTCTCCTTTTTAATTCCATCAATCTAAGAAATAAATTCCTCCACCCATAGACATTCGAATTAAATCCTAACCAAAACAAATTAATCAAACTCAACCTCAAAATAAACTGAACACAAGCTTATTTAGTAAGAAAAGGAAGCGGGGCCCAACAACTAATTTACTTGATTACCTTTAGGGTGAAGCTATAAAGACTGCCTTATATAGCCTTGCCTACATTCGTGTTTAAGGTTGCCCTGCTGAGGTATATTTATATAATCTTTATGAAAATAAGTTGCATTCCTATTCCACTCGTTGCTAGTTTGTTGGATATCCCAACCACTCTAAGGGATACAAATTTGACTATAGAAAATGAGGGTATAGAATTGTAGAGTTACAAACAACTAAGTTTTGGAATGTGTCTATAATGAGGGTGAACCTTTAGATGACAGTATAATAGATACTACGGTTATTTCATATCCATCACTCATAGAGTCAGAATCAGTGGATCAAGGTCAGGAACTCATACCTGTACATACTGAGATTCCTAAAGTATAAGAACTAGTTCAGTTAAGAAGATCCACTAAAATGGGAAGACCTACTATTTCATCTGATTACATAGCTTATTTAAGTGAACAAGACTATGATATTGGAAATGTTGTCAATCTAGTTACTTTTTCAGAAGTTGCTTTTGGACCCTCTACAGATTTATGGTAGGATGCAATGAAAGATGAGATGCATTCCATAAAGTATAATTATAACATCTCGTATGCTATATATATAAGAGACAACTTCTTCTCTTTCCCTATTTTCTTATATTTTTATTTTAACCCCTTCGCCAAAAGCTACTATTGATGATTTTCCTCTCTCTAACCATTCTTCACTGCCGGTCACTCAAACCAATTAATGTTATATAACATTCTCTTCCTCTCGATGAGCCCGTCACAACCACACCTATTTCAAAATTATCGCAAAAACTAGGGAGAAAAACTGATGAAAAATGCCAATCGTGATATTTTGTTTCTGGTGGTTGTTGCCAGTCACCATCACCACCATTTGACTAGTCGCGACGTTAGGAACAAAAGCCCTATGATCTTATTGCCAGCCGCCGCTTAGATCACTGCTGATTGACAAAAGAAGAGGTTAGGGTTAGTTTGTTTTTCTTCAATTCGTTCAAATTTGTTGAGAATCTGAGTATGTTGCTTTGCAGAAAGTTGTTCTACCCATCAAGAGCTTTCATTTGGTATAAAAAATGTTGAATTCTGAGGCTGAAGATTTTTCGATGATTGGAGGGAACATTCCCGTGACCAGAGGAATATTCTAGTCGCCGGAGGTACTATTATGGTGACCATTTTGGTCACTTTTGTGAAAAATTTCTAAAAATTATACTGATCTTTTTTCTCTAAAGAACCATAGTGAGATTTTCAATCATTTGAGAATTAAAAATCATGGAACATTTAGGCGAGAATAGGAAAAATTTCTGAATTTCAAAAATGGACTGCTTAGGCTATTCAGATGATACCTAAATGGTTATTTGAGCCCAATAACTCCTAATTAGCACTGATTGAAATATTTTCTTTCGATTTACTAGGTATAGCAGAAGCGGGACCCCATCATAAGGTTAGGACGGACGAGTTCGGTTACCAGGTAAGCTCATATCAACTTACTATTACTATAGTAGTACCAACAAATAAATATTGTTCAACGCTAGTATAGATGACAGTATGTAGCAATGCATGACAACATTCTTGCATGTGTATATATACACATGAATTCCTACATGTTGCCATCTATACCAGCATTGAACAACTATCGATACTAATATATCTATATAACGAATGCATATATACATTAATACGTACCTTCTTTTGTATAAGCCTTTATATCAAATTAACTGAGTGGATACGTTAGGTAGGGTATTGCATACATGCATTGATCATTACATAATTGAATGTTTAATTGATGAATTGTATGCTTAATAATTTGATATGTATTTCTATGTTCAATTGTAGGTAAGAAAGATCTGCAGGACGTGACACCTGATGCGTATACAACAAGACCAGAAGCGCATTGATTATGACTATTAGAGTTAGTTTGTTTATAATATTGAGATATGTTATAGACCGATCCTGGTTGATGCTTAGCTCCCAATCAGACTCTTATTTATGATGCTTATGACTTTGGACACTTTGAGTGAGGGCTGGTATATTGGTAATGCTTAGCTCCTTAAAGCCACTTTGGATTAAGAAAGCCTTATGGCTATATAAGTATAGGAGCAGGGCTTGGCCGTTGGTGATACATATCTCCTCGCAACTATTTAAGGTTTAGAGTTATGAGGGCTTACGCTTGGAGATTAGGGTCCTACAGATATTCTTCCTCATAATTTATTTGTGTTGTCGATGTGATAGAATGTATAGCATAATGTGTATGTATTTTCATATTCATACATGATTGTGCGCATAGCATTAGGTATCATATATCAGTGTGAGCTTACTCAATGAGGTCTAACTCCGCTTAACTTTATTTTTTCAGGTCATCTACCACTGACTTTGCAGCAGTGACTATCGTGATGTGTCTGCTGTGACCTACTTATGTTGTGTACGTTCTTTCTTTATTTTCATTTATCTTGTATTGTAGCATCCGTCGTGATAGGATTTCATGAGTTGTAAAACTTTTTTCTGACATGCATTATTGTTATTGTATTGCATGGACTTGCTGCATTCTTGAGGTTTCAATTCATTTTGTTGCTAGTGGTAAGCTTACATGTGATATGGGATTTCTAATCTTGAGTTTTATGTGCTAGTCACACGCCCGTTTTAGGTTATGACAAAGTTGGTATTAGAGCCTAGGTTACAAATTTACAACCTATAATGTTCTTTTGTTATCACTACAAACAAATAGAAATCTACTTCGTTTTAAAGTGACTTCTTACATAATACGTTCACATTCTCATGGGTGCTACTGACCATTCTTTTGCTTTCAATTTTAGCATGAATAGACGTGCTCAATTTCCCGTTTGACTTGACCAAGAGGGTCACGATAAAGCCTCGACTTAGGATGAGACATCTACCCTTGCCATTTCAGTTGGAAGGCGCGGTAGGTATAAAATAACTAAAACACAAGAGGTCTTTTTTGAGGCACTAAAGGTGTCATAAGAAGTTCCTGAAGCACCTGCGTTTGATATGCAGGCATTCCTAGTAGGGATAGAGGCTAACAATGCTATGTTTCGAGACTCGATGATGACGATGCAGTAGCAACCAGCTTCCCCAGTGGTAGTCCCAGAATAAGAGAGGTCGGTTATGTAATTATCTATAGCATATGCAAGGTTTCGTCTGATAGAGTTTGACGGAACTAGAACTCAGGAGGCTATTGATTTTCTCGATGAGGTGGAGATGCGAGGTAGGAGGTTGCATTATTCTGATACACAACTAGTGGGTCTAGAGATGTCTCTGCAAGGGATGGGCAAAGATTGGTACCGAGATCATAGCCTTCCATATTTAGGTACAGTGACTTAGTCACAGTTTAGAGAGAGATTTATGGACTACTTCCTCTCCTTTGCAACTCGTGAGACGCTTAGATTAGAGTTTCTGAACCTATGCCTTAGAGATAGGACAGTGAATGAGTGCACAACGGACTTTATTCGCTTGAGTTGTTATGCCCTAGGAATTGGTTCAGATGAGCTAAGGAAGAACAACCAGTATGTGTTAGGGCTGGGACCTCTTTTCATCAGCATGACTATGAGTTATCGAGAGAAATTCTCTACCTTAGTAGATATAGCCAAGCAGTTAGAGAGGATTCTAGTGGAGTAGGGTACCTTGTCTAAGGGAGAGCAAACTAAGAGGCACTTTGTAAGATCCTCTAGTTTTTAGCAATAATAGTAGTAGCAATCAAACTTTTCACCAAGGTTTAGTCAGAATGAGAGTTCTCGACAGAGGGTTTTTCGAGCTCAAAGTAAGACGAGATCTAGCCATAAACATCTGAGAGGATTCAGATTCACACCTAGTACAGGTAGTAGCAGTAACAGGCAGAGCTCAGGGCATAGTAGTCTAGGCTCAGCTTCTTCCATTTGTCAGCAGTGTGGTAGAGTGCATCAAGGTCCATGTCACATACCACAGGAAGCTTGTTACAGATGTGGCCAATATGGGCATTTGATAAGAGATTTCCCAGTGATGGGATATCAGCAGTCCTCTTCTAGTGTGGCACAACCTCTATTTCAGCAACAATAAAGGGGATCATAGTTTGGTGGTCAGCAGGGAGAGGATTTAGAGGGAAAAATTAGGAGGTAGATCTGGAGGTAGCAGTATGGGACAATCCTTTAGCTCTCAACAGGTAGGTCATGGTCAGGCTAGGGTGTTTACACTCACCCCTTAAGATGCACAAGCTTCCAATGTAGTAGTATTAGGTGTCATTCTCGTCTGTGGATTAGAAGTTATGGTTTTGATAGATTGGAGCGACTCATTCTTTTATGTCACCCAGCTTTGCTATGAGGTTAGAAATAGCACCGGATAGGATGGATCAATCTTTGTTAATATCAACACCTCTGATTGATGCCATAGAGGTAAATTTGATCTACTACTCACGATCTATGGAGATTAATGGTAGGAGAATGGTAGCAAATCTTATGGTATTGCTAGTTATGGATTTTGATGTAATATTCAGAATGGACTGGTTATCCCATCATTATGCTACCTTGGATTGTATAGAGAAGGAAGTGATGTTTAATACGACAACATGTAATAGTGCATAACTACATTCATGTGCATGTGTGTATATATATATATATCGATTGATACTGATATATTTATATAGCGAGCACTTATATACAATAATGTGTACTCACTTTAGTATAAGCTTTTATATCGAATTAACTGAGTGGATACGTTGAGTTGGGTATTGCATAGATGCATTGGCCATTGCATAACTGAAATTGCATGTTTAATAATTTGATATGCATTGCTATGTTTGATTATGGGGACGAAAGACCTGTAGGACATGCCTCCTGATGGGTATGCAACAGAACTAGATGCGCACTGGTTATGACTATGAGAGTTATTTTGATTATGATATTGAGATATGTTATAGACCAATCTTGGTTAATGCTTGGCTCTTGATCGGACCCTTATTTATGATGTTTATGACTTTGGACGCTTTGAGCGAGAGTTGGTTTGTTAGTGATGCTTGGCTCCTCACAGTCCTTTTGGATTAAGAGAGCCTTACGGCTCATGAGTATAGGAGCATGGCTACGCTGTTGGTGATGCATAGCTCCCCGTAGCCATTCGAGGTTTAGAGTTGTGAGAGCTTACACTTAGAGATTAGGGTCCTATAAATATTCTTCCTCACAATTTATTTGTGTTATTAATGTGATTGAATGTATAGCATGATGTGTATGTATTTCGATATTCATACATGACTGTACGCATAGTATTGGGTATCGTAGGTCGGTGTGAGCTTACTCAGCAAGGACTAATTCCCCTCAACTTTGTTTTTTCAGGTCAGCTACTAGCGACTTCGTAGTAGTGAGTCCTGTGACGTGTCTGCTGCGACCTACCTACATTTGTGTACGTTCTTTCTTCATTTTCATTTATCTTGTATTGTAGCATCCGTAGTGACAAGATTTCATGAGTTGTAAAAATTCTTTCTGATGCACACTATTGTTATTGTATTATATAGACTTGCTGCGTTCTTGGAGTTTGAATTCATTTTATCGTTAGTGGTAGGCTTATGTGTGATTTTATATTTCAAACCTCGGGTCTCACGTGCTGGTCACGCACTCGTTTCAGGTCGTGACAATAATAAGGTATGAGAGCTTATTGATTTACCTCAAAATTGGATACCTATCAATTTTAAATAGTTTTTAAAGACTAAAAAGGACTTTCAGGGTAAAGTTGAGTGGTTTAAAGCTTGTTTCATTGCCAGAAAGTTCAATTAGAGAGAAAGGATTAAATTTAATGTTACCTTTTCTCCAGTATCCCCTAAGGACGCATTCAGAGTGGTTATAACAATAGTAGCTCATTATGATATAGAGCTACATCAAATGAATGTTAAACCGCTTTCCTTAATGGAGACCATTGTAAAGTAGTCTATATGGAACAACCTAAATGATTTCAGGATCAAGAAAAGCCTAACAAGGATTGCAAATTGAGAAAATCAATATATAGTTTGGAACAAGCTTCCAAATAGTGGTACCTTATGTTTGATAATGTTGTTACCTCTTTTGGCTTTGTGGAAAATAAAGTTGAAAGATGTTTATATTACAAAGTCAATGGGAGCAAAATTATCTTTCTACTTTTGTATGTGGATGACACCTTGCTTGCATCAACTAACTTGACTATACTGTATGAGGTTAAACAACTTTTGGCTAAGAATTTTAACATAGAAGACCTCAGTGAAGCATCTTTTGTCCTAGGTAGTTAGATTCACTGGGATAGGTCTCGACATTAATTATGCCTCTTGTAGAGAGCATACATTAAGTGAGTGCTACAAAGGTTTAATATGGCTAATTGTAAACCTCTTATAGCACATATTTCTCATGTGAGAAATTATCTTTGGCACAGTGTCCAAAGATTGATACAAAGAGAGAGGTAATGAAGAATGTGCCTTATTTTAGTGTTGTTGGTAACCTGATGTATGCCCAAGTGTGCACTAGACCAAACATTGCATTTGCATTTGGGCTGCTAAGTAGATATCCTACTAACCCAGGAATAGACCACTGGAATATAGTTAAATGAGTGTTGAGATATTTAAGGGGAACTAAGGATTATATGTTGAAATTCAGAAAGGTCAACAATCTAAACCTTATGGGGTATACATATTTAGAATTTGCTATGTTTCTAGATGACAGAAAGCCTACATCAGGATATATCTTTATGATAGCAGATAGTGCAATATTATGGAAGAGTCTCAAGTAGACACCAGTGACTTCCTGGACTATTCATGTAGAGTTTGTGGCATGCTATAAGGTTGCTACACTAACAGTTTAACTCAAGAACTTATTTTCTAAGTCGTCTGTGATTGATTTAATGGCTAGACCCATTTGGTTATATTGTGATAATCTTTTTGCTGTTATATTCAGTAAGAGCAATATAAGAACATCACAAAGCATTTGGAGGTCAAGTATTTGACCATAAGGTATTTAATACAAAAAGATGACATTAAGGTGGAGCATTTGTGTAACATCCTGTTTTCATATAACGAGTTGAATTATAGAAGCCACCCTCGCGGGGAACGGATTCGGATATCACTATCGATATCGGGTTCGGGTCCAGTGGGAGTGGGGTGTTACAATTTGAGGACTAAGGGTATGCTTGCTAATCCTTTAACTAAAGGACTTCACCCATTAGTTTTTGAGAGACATGTATATAGTATGAGTCTATTAAAGTCCTTAGACACTGTTAATTACAGATCACTATATTTGCTCCTTATAAATTTCTATGGTTTTTAATGTATCATAACAGTACATTTTATCAATACAGATAATCATCATTTTGTTCTCAGCCATATATGTTGTTATATATTATCATAATATAGGTGAAAATCTTAAGATCTATATTGATTTTAAGCATTTTGAAGGTTATCGGACCTATATATACAAATTGACCTTGAGCCTATGTCAATAAGACACATACGGATACATATAAATCCATGGATAAGTGTTTAATTCTATAAAGGTTTTTTCTAATACTGTTTAGTATTCAGTAAGAGAAAAAATTTCTCCAATGCTCTTTAACATAAAGTTTAGAGAAATTGAAACCTACAAATGGAAAGATGATACATTTCAGATCATACATGAACCATCCTAGTTTGCCACACTCTATTTTCTCATTCATGTTAGTGACGTATTAGATATGCGTGATTGTATTGGATCTGTTTTGCACATAATATATGTATTTGATATTTTTCGGTATTGAAAATCTCACGGGACAAAACAATGAATTTTCATTATTTTTGGATCAAATAATTTTTTAACTTGGTCGGCTTATATATTGATTTGGTTTGACCGCTCTTACTGTTTTTATTATTGTTACAACTAATGTAATTAATTATTGTCCCCAAGGGGGAGAATGTTAGTAATTTTCCAAATATTGGATAACAATTAATTTCAATTTTAATAAATTTACGATTAAGCGAATCAAATTTGATTCAGTTAAAGATAATAAAATAGCTCAATAAAGGATTTGTTTTAATGAACTGAAGTCCAACAAAGAAAATGAATCCTAATCAGTGTGGGCCGGACATGCATTGGGCATATGATGGGGAAGCCCAATACCGTTACTATATATAGTTGCTAAAGTATCTTGCTTCTGCTTAAGTAAGTCATGAACATTCGAATTATTTGACCCATTAAGAGGTTCATATGCTAAGAAAGATGTTAATGACATCCGATTGATCAACTTTCGTAAAGGTCGTGGAGAAAGTTCAAAAGTTTCGTTATCGAAAAGCTCATTTGAAGTTATAGAATGCAAAACAGGTACTTTTTGCATTTTCTTCGTTTATTCACTTTCACATTTGATCTTAACGTGTAACTAAGGCTAGTGTTATGCCTTACACGCAATCCTTGCGTTTCCCTTTAAGGTGGTCAGTTTTGCACTTCTCCGGTATATAAATACAGCTTACAGAAGAGAGGTGATGGGGAATAACTAAGAAGTAAAACTAAGGTTGCCAATATCTTTTTATCGTGCCACAATTGCTGTTAGCGACAGTTCATTTGCGGAACAGCAAGACTTGTGGTTACTTGGAGTAGTATTAAAGGCCGTAACATCCCTTCCACAGAAGAAACCTGGTTCTTTAGGTTGAGGCAAGACACCTTCCCCTCCCAACATCAGGACAACAGACGACATACTTGGCCTGTCGTCTGGGTTTCGTTGAACACAAAGGAGACCAATGTGAATTGATCTCAGGGTCTCAGAAGGGTCACTGGTATCTCTCAGTGATTCAGCTGTAATCTCTGATGGCCTCCCTTCTATATGCAACCTCCAGGCCTGATAGATGGAAATAATTAGCTTTTACAGTGTCAGGAAACAAGAAAATTCTAATTAATGTGACGCTTACATGGCCAAGCAAGTTAAGATGGTGCTGTGAATCATAGAATCCTCTGTTTCTCTTGCCACTCACAATCTCGAGCACCATAACACCAAAGCTAAACACGTCTGACTTCACTGAGTAGAGCCCAGCGACTGCATACTCTGGTGACATGTAACCACTGCCAGAAATCTTAACAGTTATCTCACAGCTACTACTTACGAAACTAGCTTATCACATAAAACTAGAGGTTTTCAGAGATACTTACTATGTACCCGCCACCTTACTTGTATTTGCCTCACTTTCATTTCCAGTGAAACTTCTTGCAAGGCCAAAGTCAGAGATTTTGGGGTTCATTTCCGAGTCTAATAATATATTTCCAGCTTTTAGATCTCTATGAATTATTCTGAGCCTTGAATCTTGATGAAGATATAGAAGTCCACGAGCGATCCCATTGATTATGTTGTACCGCTTTGGCCAATCAAGTAGCTTGCTCTGCTCTTGATCTGCCAAATGTTTGGCCTAATTTAATATGTTTTTCGCTCTTTTCATATTCTGAAATGTGAACTTTAAGGAAGCAGAGAAATTGGAGAGGAAATGCGCTATTAAAAACTTGGATGTATTGTAAATAATGGGTCAAATAAAAAAGCACTTCTTTAGCCTATGACATAGTATGTATGAACTATCGCACCGCTCAACTTGACAAGGAAATGCTATGGGATTTTAGAGATTCAAACCAAAGATAATGAAGTCCAGGCTTTTGTTAGGCATGTACTCATAGATCAGCATCTTTTCGTTTGCTTGAATGCAGCATCCTAGAAGCTTCACTAGATTCCTATGTTGAAGTTTTGCAATATGCATAACTTCATTCATGAACTCAGTCAGCCCTTGTGTTGAATTCCTGGAAAGTCTCTTCACAGCAACTTCTTGTCCATCTTTCATCCTTCCCTATAAATTTAACGAGCAATCGTATCTTGTGAATGTTTTGGTTTGATGGAAACAGGTGATTGTTTAGTCTATGAAAGTAGGTGCTAGAACTAATATAATCTAGAGAGAATCTTTGGCTGTGAATTATCAATCCATTAAGAACCAACCTTATATACAGGTCCAAAACCCCCTTCTCCAAGTTTATTGTTAGCAGAAAAGTGATTAGTTGCAAAATTAATGTCACCCAGATCAAACAATGGCAATTCTAGATCTTCCTTTTCTGAATTTCTTTCCTGAAGACCTGAGCTTGCTCCTGAACAACAGAACTAGAATGAGTGCATAGTTACTTGGTCTGAAATCGAAAGCAGAATGCAGTACATAAAATTTCATGAAATTATTAACGCACCGTCTTTCTGCCGCTTCTTTTCCCAAGCATACAAGACGAAGGCAAGACCTAGGAGCGATAGTAAGGCGGAGCTTAACAGAATCTTCATGTGATTGGATTTAGTATTGGTTTCCCCATTACCACTGCCGCCTACTTGCGTGGAAATTGTGAAAACAAACAATTCATTATTCAAGATTAGTAGTCGTTCAATTGCCAGAGAAAAGAGATCATTATTAGCCTTTCCTTTTAGTTCCAAGAAAGCTTCAGAATCATACCTATGTCCGATGCAGACATCCTGATATAAATATCTTGCCCATCTTCACCTAATTGTCTCATGTCAAGAAGGTTACCAAACCATAACAAACACCCACTTCTTTCTCCACTAATGTTCAAATTTGAGTAAGCAGTACATGAACAGTCTCGCAAGCATTTGCTCTCACACTCCTCAAGACTCATACTTCTATTGTACCATGATCCTCCAGTATCTGGCAACTTGATTCCAATATAGTTTAAGAATCCATCTCCGTAGCAATTTAGTGGATTCTTCCTGACACAACCACTATTCCAGTCCAAGTTGTCCCATTCACGTGAAATATTTGGCATAAATCCTGTCAAACAACCACAGATTGGGCTGCTGTCGATGTTGCAGCTACCATATGCCCCACATAATGCATACTTGTCGCAATCATCAATTTGTGATTTGCGATAAGCCTTCCATTCACCTGTCCGATCAATCCATGTATACCGTTGAATAACACCATCTACACTTAAGATGACCCTGGAAGGAAGTGAACTGTTGAGGAGTTGATAACTATAAGACACATCGTTCTCATCATTTTCATATTCGTATGTGTATATGGGATTTGGTTTCAATTGAGGTGTACCGCTGAACCGCAGGCCATTCCATGGACCTGGTCGATATTGAATAACTGAATTCTCTTTAAGAAGCAATTCAGGATATCCCGCAGTATCAAATCCATAAGTGAAATTTCCTGGAGAAGGATCAGCTGGTGTCTTCCACGAGGATAAGTACAAATTCAGGCCTGTTTTTCTATCCCTCCCGAGTTTCATACCGGCCAGGAGTGTGTCGCCAGGATTGTCAAAACTCTGCCACAATATATTTTGCGGGTTGTTATTAGCCTCATCTTTTACAACTAGATTGCCTGAGTCCAAAAGTTGTACGATAGGAAACGAAGCTGAAGCTGATAGACTGGAAGACCAAATTGAAATATTTCTATCGAACAGCAACAGACCAGACTGGCTGGTAACTCTCAGGATACCTGAAGTGTCTGTGAGAGGGGTCACTCTGTTGGCAACCCAAACTACGGTTAAAACAGTAACTTTGTTGTACCAAATGCCCAAGTACCTGTACTTGGAACTTCCTGCTCTGAAAAATCCTAAACAAAAGCTTCCACCTTCCGAAACCATTGTGTCACCGTCTCGAAGAACTTGAGCTGTATCTATGGAATCAATTTTGTTTGAAACTGCTGAATTTATTAGCAGGAAACTGGAAAACAGAACGGCAGAAATAACATCCATGAAGGATGTTCCGAATATCTGGCGGCAACCTTGTGATAAAAGTGGAAGAATGTTCGTACCAAAATTCACGATTGATAGTGAGAGATATATAACAATATTTGGGAAGGAAGCTACGTCTCCCTATTTAAGGTAATCGTGTCTTTTATTTATTGGCTTGTTTTTTTCTGACGACTTTTCTCATAAATAACATTTTTATTTAATTATATGGCAACAAAGGAGCAAGACTTTGAAGATTCATGTTCCAACTTTAACAAGGTAGCAGTTATCTGTTGACACGTAGAACTTTTTGACTTCTATTGTGTACCAAGAATATACAATTATAAATATAAGATGTGACTGTCATAATACGGGCAAAATGTTATATGTCAGACTTCAGACGTGATTTTCCGATATTTCGAGATTGACAACAGGCGGCCACTTGGACCTCTAAATGAAGGTCACGTATTAAGTAGGTTTATGCAAAATGACGATTGAAGTAAGCCAATCTACGTAACCATGCAACAGCAGTTTTCTTGAGAGATGTATTTTTCAGTGGTTTCATAATCCTTCCTTCAGATTTTGGTTGCATGCACAATCACATAAGAAACTATTAGCTACTTTTTCTTTTGCGGCAAATTGAAAATCGTCACTAAATGCAAACCTTGGAATGCCGATCTATCATTATGTCACAAAAAGTTTCAAATTTAGCGACATTAAAATAAATTGTCAAAAAAGCGGGTTATTTGGCGACAATTCTCAAGAATTGTCACTAAAAGTGACCAAGTTTGTGACGGGTTACTTTTATCGTCGCCAAAGATCGACCTTTTAGCGATAACTATGTAAAACATCAATAAGCATTCAAACTTTTTGCGACGAAATGTTAATTCGTCGACAGATGCGAACTTTTGGTGACTAAATCTTTAAATCGTTGCAAAAAGTGTAGATTAAAGAATTATGTATTAATAATGATAATTTGTTAATTTTTAGTAAGTGTACTTAATTATCCTACGGTTAATTATAATTGACATTTATATACGATTTTTCATATTTTGAGTAATTTTTTCTTTTTAAATTAGTTTAAATAAATAGTTAATGCATAAAAACTCGATAAATTTTCTTTTTAGAAATTAAAAGATAAACATACCTAAAATTTAACATATTGATGAGATTAAAATTTAATAAATTTATCTTAATCATTAATATTTATTAACAATAAAATAATAATACATAAAAATATTGAAAATAGTAAGAAATATAATATAATAATGCATGCAACTAATTACTAAAAGATTGTAATTAGAAGTTTAACAATTCTTACAGACATAAAATAACAAGAACAAGAACTACAATATCAAGACCCAGTATAAATCCCACTGACGTGCAAGGTTTGAGAGGTCTAATAGCACGCAACTTTACCCCTAAATAGTAGAGAAGTTATTTCAAAAATTCTTTCGGACATAACAATAAATAAAGTTTCACTCTTATTCCGTCGAAAAGGAAATGAAACGATTATTTTTTTGGATTCTAAATGACGCGAGAGTTGGTAAAGGTAAATGAGTTCGCTATGTCTGGATTCCTATGAAAGGTCCTTATATGTTCGAAGGCATCAATTGAAAGCTCTCTTAGGTGTTGGGTTATTGACATCTTCTTCCAACAACATTTTGACTATATCTAAACTTGTAGAGGATACAGTGAATGAATCCCTAGATGCTGCATGGATTACTGAATTAGATGAACTACCAGCAGTGTGATGCGTTTGACCTAAGATACAATTAGTATGGAACTTAAATAGCTAGTTAAGTGAAACTGTATTAAGCAATTGATCAAAAACAACCAATTGCCCTAATCTTGTACGAACACTTAAGATATTACCATCATTTTCATTTTCATCTATGTTATCTTGAAAGATTGAAGTAACCTTTACATAAGACATAGTATATACAATCAAACGTTCATCTAATAATGCATTGTGATGCAAATAAGATACAAATAATTAAGGAAGAAAGGTAATTAAGATGATACTAAAAACCTTGAAGAAGAAGATCGGCTATGGAAGGCAAGTGGTGACTTTTCTATACCAGGTAGAACTTACCCACATTCTTCCCATTGGAACTCAATTCTGCCCTCGGAAACCAATCGCCATGTTAACATTCCTCGATGAATTGATGTTAAAAGTTTAATTCTGAAAATTCAATATATCATAAAATTACTATGTTAAATAAAAATTTTTTGGTAATCAAATCCCACAAATGAATTATCGATGGAAAGAATTGATGCATAGGAAACTATCTACATTCCATGTTAATGTGATCAGTTATGCCAGTTTGTCGATGATAAGTCAAATAACTACAATTTAGTAGTGGTACAGTCGGTGTAAAAGGAATCACATGGTAAATGTTTTACATAAACATCTGTTGCAAATTGTACCTTGAATCCCTAACAAACCTTCCATCAAATAGTTATGAGGGTTTCCTCAAACAATAACCAAAGGTTGGGGAAAAAATGTCTACCAAAACTTTTCCAATACAGGAACACAATTCACCATCTTCCAAACATAAACAAAAAGGGAAACAAAACACTAATTGTAGAACACAAAACCCACATTAACTTTGGGACATGGCAGAAAAATATAGCACAGTAAGAAGGGTTCTTAGTAACAGAAAAGAAGAATAATATGTACCAAGACAGCACACAATGTTTCATTAACTGTGAGGATCACAATATAGGAGACAACCAAAAAGACGAGATGAAGTTTCTACAACCGATTATGAAGAGAATATACAACGGCTAACACGAAAATGAAGACAACTTAGTTTTTGTGTTAATAACCTAGTAGAAAATGATGTTGTTTGTTGTTAAGGTAAATGACATCATTTGTTGTTAAGGCAAACGACGTCGTTTTCGAAATAAACTATTTGGTGAGGATCCAAAAACCCATCACTAAATGCTTTGCCGTTACCATTTCGGTTCACCTTTGGCTAACATAATTATATATAACATATTTATTATATGCCAAGGTACATATTTTTATATGAAAAATAGATAATTATTATTAAATAGAGTAATATATATTACATAAGTAAGATATGAGAAAATTTATAAATTATGCAATAATTCGTAAATCTTTAAACTAGTTACAATTATTATCTATACATTCATATAACATTATATGGTTTACGATATATAATAATAATAATAATAATAATAATAATAATAATAATAATAATAATAATAATAATAATAATAATAATAGCAATTTAATTCAAAATAACATATGGGACTTTTGGCTACCTTTTCAGTAGATTGCTGACGAATCACAATGTTAATGTTCATCATATCAAAATATCAAAATTTTAAGTTAACTACTTTTCTTAATCATTAATATTTATTAATAATAATACAATGATTGTATAAGTGTACAAATAAATTTAGTGAAAAAATGTCATATATATTTTTATTAGTTTCATATATATGATTTCATAATTTTATGTGGTATCATAAATCTGTATTTATTATATATAATTTCTATAGTAATTTATGTTTTTGCTATATTTATTAAAAAATTATCATTGGCGACAATTTCTAAATTGGAAGCCAAATATACAGCTAACAGTTTATTTTTATTAACAATAATTGTAAGTATAAAACTAAATTCATTTAACAACAATGTAATTAAAGATATTTATAAAACAAAACAACATTTTATATATGAATGCATATTATATTTATTTATAGTTTTAGTTTTTAAATTTTAATAAATATGATATGAAAATTTGATGTGATCTTAAAAAAACTCTATTCATTATGTATAAATTGTTTACAGTTTTATAAATATGTTAAATTTCAAAAAATACCAAAAATGTAAAAATTATAAAATTTTAATTATTGGTGATGATTATGCAAAATTGTCGCCTATTTTCGAACATTTGGCGATGAATTTCGTAATTTCGTGCTAAATAGTACAGACTTAAACAAATTTAGCAGAAATCGACTCATTTTTTCAATGACAGATGACTTCATTTTTATAACATTATAATGGTACCCGAACCCCCCTTCTATATACTTTTGGCAACAGTTTTTGAAAAGCATCGCCAAATGTTGTGTCCTTTAAAAAAATGGAAACGACATAATTTGTTTAACGACAAATGACGTCGTTCGAGACTCTGTAAAACTAACAGACCCAAACAACATCTTTTCTTCCTTTTCTCCCAATTGCCCAACCTTCTGTCTTTTGGGTTTTGTATGCTTCTATTTTCTCCCATCGCCCTCGTTGTGATTGTCCGTCTAGGTAAGGCATCGGTCCTTCTTTATTTGGATTGTTTTGTGCTTCCTAATATGGCTATGATAAGTGGAAATTGCATCGTGTTTTAGGGTATCGTTTGATATATGTTTAGCCATTAATTCAACCATTTAGTATGTGTTTAAGGTAGAATTATGTTAGTTTGTTAATTATTTGTCTTTTAAGTGTTTTATGGGTTAGTTCAAGCTTTTAAGCTTAAATATTATGTTTTCGAGGTACCTTGATGTGTTTGCTAATGTTTTGTCAATATCAAAGAACAAAGGAGTTTTAAAGGGAACCTGGGCCATAACACAAGCCCACGATTGTGGCATGCATGCCACGATCATGAAAAAAGCTCTAGGAATGGCCCACGATCGTAGCCTTTAAGCAACGATCGTGACAGAAGGCTCAGATGTGAGCCACGATCGTGGCCTGTGTCAAACAAACACGTAGACAATTATGAGCTTCACATTTCGAGGGACTTTTTAGACCTTTCAGACCTTGGAAAAGCCCTAGGGTTACCCAAAACATAAAAGGCTATTTAAAGAACAACAAGAGGGAGAAAGAAGAGCTTTTTCATGCAGCCACACTTGAAACCCTAAAGAGAGAATACCGAGAGAGAGAAAGAAGAAGAAGGAAGAAGGAAGAAGGGGAAGATGAAGCTGACTCAACGTGCTTCTTAGATCAGGAGGTTTTCCAACGTCGCTTCCTTCCATTATGTATTCCAAGTCATTATTTCCTTTTTTGTTGATTTTATTTATGTATAGAATTGAGATGGATAGTATGATAATATGATTTGGAATATTGATGTTCTTCTAAACTCTCCATCTGAATTTTATTTTGATTTAATGTTATTCTTGTTGATTTTGTGTTATTTTAATTGGTATTATGATTTGTTGTGTTTCTTGCATAATTCAATAATAAACTGAAAGCGTGAACCGACTAAAAGACGATTGAATCGGATTAGTAAGAGTTAGGTGATTCTATAGAACCTGGAACGAATAAGATATGTAATTGTGCGGAGAGAGATCCCGTGCAAGACCTGATAGTTTATTAAAGTAATTTAGATCTAATTAGGATTGTGAGTCTTTTGTTAATTGAGAGATTACAAATTTCATAATCCAATTAGGGTTTAATGGTTATAACTCAAGAGAGAGTAATCAACCCTAGGATTGTCTGGAACCGATGCCTCATCAACACATAATCGACTAGGTTAGCATTAATGATAGGTAAAATCCTCTTTCTCATAGCTTGATTAATTTCTCTTGGTTGATTTCCAATGTGTTTCTGCATTGCTGAAAAATTTCATTTCTTTTTGTGTTCATTTCTGAATTACATCTCTTGTTAATCAATTTCTCAAATTTACTTGTCTTGTGAAACTTTATTTTCGTTATTTCAATTTTCTTAGCCTTAGATAACATAGAACTATATTAGTCCCCCTCCTCGTGGGATCGACACCTCTTGTACTATAATTATGACCCGTGCGCTTACGATATTTAAGGGCTTATAAATTTTAAAACTCGAACAACAAGATCAAGTTTTTGGTACCGTTGAGGGTGAAGAATAGTTTAGTTTTCTTAGTCTAAATCGTTTTAGTTAGTTTAAAATTTTGTTCTATTCTTTCCATTTTTCGTGTGTGTCCGTGCTCTTGCATGAGCATAAGAATTACAGGAAGTTTGAGTCGCATAGCTGAAACTATAGAGCTTGACATCACTTGTCTAGAACGTTCAACTGGAAGAGCTCGGCATGAAGAAGAAGAAAAAATCGAAAAAGCAGCAATGGCCGAGGAGTTTCAGTGAGATTTGGATTAAGCAGTGAACTAAAGGCATCAACCGAGAACCCCTATGGACTTCATAAGATTGAGCTTCAATGCAATCAATCAAGGTGTAGCTACGCCAACTGTGTAAGTAGCTTTATTTGAAATCAAACCACGGTTCTAAATATGTTTCAAAAAAATGTGCAATTTTATGGATTAATGAATGAAGACCCATACGCACATATTGTCAATTTCCTTGAAATCTGTGATAATTTCCATTATCATCAGATGTTAGAGGATGCTGTATGAATGAGACTCTTCCTATTTACCTTAAGGGATAGAGCAAAAGTTTGGTACTATTCTCTCAACTTGATTAATGTCACCACTTAAAATTAGGACCAATTAGTTCGTGCCTTCTTAGGTAAGTACTTTCTCCTTACCAAAACTATAAAGATTATCAAAGAGATCACAAACTTTCAGCAGGGTGATGGGGAATTGATTTATGAAACGTGGAAATGATATAAAGACTTGCAAAGAAAATGTCCAAACCATAACCTATCTAAAGAATTTCTTTCACAAACATTTTATAACAGAGTAACCCCACATAGAAGAGGTATAATTGATGCAGCTTTTGGATGATCATTTATGAGGAAGATGGTAGATAAAATAGAAGAGATGTTAGAAGAAATGGCGAGTAATAGCTGTTTATGGACGAACAAGCATGATAGACAACCTGCAACTCTCTGTGAGCAAAAAGGACTTATAGTTATCCATCAAATGATAAAAATGTAGGATAAAATTGATAATTTAACTCGACAGCTAAACAATATGAAGGCTTCATCATCAAATACAGTAAAAGTTATTTAGCTGAAATGTAAGCTCTGTGGGTAGATGGATCATGATATATTCGATTGCTTCTTGATGAAGGATAATGGATCAGAGCAAGTAAACTACATGGGAACTCAATATAGTCGAGGAGGGGGAAACAATCCCTACTCCAACATTTATAACCTTGGGTGGAAACGGTAGATAAATTAGTTCATCGTTTAAAGGGTATATATGATGTACATGTTCAAGTGGAAAAGTTTACTTTTCCTATGGACTTTTTCATACTGGACATAGAAGAAGATGCAGAAACCCTAATTATCCTCGAGCGGCTGCCCGATCAATTATTGATGAACATGGGGGTGAGCTAATTTTAAGGGTAGGAGAGGAACATATGTCTTTCACCGTAACTAAGAATGACAAAAATCCTCTACAACCCATGACCATCATAAAGGGAATGAATTTTAGTGGAGAAAAAAAAAGAATGATGATCAAAAGTATTCCCTAAAAAAGAATAAATCTCGCAAAAGAAGGAGAAGAAAGAATTGGGAAAAGGAAGAAGGCAGTACAAAACCAAGTGGTGCATGTACATTTTATGAGATTGACAACCGACTCACCATAGAAGAATTTTCTTAAACCACCTTGAGTAAAGAAGAGCGTCAAGCTAATGACATTAAAAGAAGGGTTACATGGGAGGCAACCCATGGCTTTTAAATTACCAGTTAATTCCTTGATTTTATATAGTTTGAATTCTATAGTTAGGTTATTCCAGTTCCAAATAAATATCATGGAATAGTAAGGCATTAATTTTGATAAAAATGATTGGGAAGGAAAGTATAATGAGGCAATAATGATAAAAAGAAGTGAGGAAAGGATCTCAGGGGGTTTGTATAAGGACAAAAGATGAAAAAAAATCAGAAATGGTGAAATTGTTATAGGCCACGATCGTGGCTTATAGCAGGGCATTACAAGCACATATTTTTTAGTCTTTTTCTTACAAAAATGCCCTCCCCTCACCTATATATTAAATTCTAACCTCATTTCTTCTATCACTTTCTTGTATACTCTCTCTCTCTCTACACATAAGACATTCAAAGGCTCTCACTTCCCTCTACCTACTCTCAACTCTCTTACTCTCGTAACTCTTGAACACTCTCATTCCTAATGGGGCCATGAATCAAGCAAACTATTAAGTGCAGCTAATCTAAGGGGAAAACCTAAGTATCGGGCTGCGATAAAAGAGATAGGGTAGCGAATTATGAAGCGCCCTTCTCTATCTTCTCAGATGAGGAAGGTAACCCTTTTCACTCCCTTCACAATAAGCAAATTATGGTTCCCAAGTAATTCCATTTGGAGACTTTAGATAGACTAGAATTGAGAGACAAGGTCGAGAATCTAGCAGATAGAAATTAATAGGGACAATTTAGTCATTTTCAATATCCAGTTAATGAAGAACTAACTCTAGAATTCTTTACATCCCCCAATTCGAATCTAATAAACCTAAGGAATTATGGCTTAGATTGTGGGGACAACCTTGTGAGATTAATCATGGTAGTTTGTATGAAATTTATGGGTTCCTCGAATCATCCGTAGTGGATTAGCATGATGATTTCTGTGTCACCCTTTACTAGATTGAATTAATTGGGTTAGAGTGCTTCGATGCTAAGAATGCATATAACAACATCATCAAAAACCATGAACATTTGTTGCTGCATAAATTCATGACTCAAACTGTTTTTGACAAGACGGAAACTAACAAGTATTAGACGAAGGAACTTTTCCTATTGTGGTGCATGGACCACAAGATCCCAATTTGCACAACCACCTACGTCTTCAACGTAATTATTGCTACTTGCCATAAGAGAAGCAAAAACTTAGGAATGAGTTACTTGGTTTTAGCTACAGCAAATTATTACAGAGTTGAGTGCAACGGATTCATAGTCTACCGTCTTGAATTCATGAACCATCATCATCTATGACAAGCTAAAATCTTGAAGTCTCATAATATGGAACTTCAGGATATTAGTGCCAAAACACACGTTAAGATTAGGACCAGTCAAGAGAATTTAATTGCTCAATAATAATAAAAAGGGGATTCGACTAGCAAGGAATCCAGGGAGGAGGATGAAGAAGAAGAATCGGGATGGAAGAAAGTACTAACAGCAATATCTGATCAAACCAAAACTCTGACAGATACTTCGGCTAAAAAACTCCAAGTTAATGAGGAACATAGCAAAGGAACAAAGACACCAGAGTTAGGACATCAGACGTATTCATAGGTATTTTGAGGCTTAAGGTGTGTAACTACCACCCCCCTCACCATCATCACCTCCATCACTATACGGTTTTGTTTCTAACTAATTTTTTAAATTTAGTCTTTATTTTTATTTTATTTTATTTTATGTTACTTCCTTTTGTGTGTTTGTTTGTGTCCTTTTCATACTGAGGACAATGTGTTATTCAAGTGTGGGGAGGGTTGTGTGTTTTGCTTTGAGTCTGAATTTTCGATATTGTTATGTTAATGTGTTTAGGTTATATACTATGAATTGTGTGAATGTATCGATGGCTTAGATGGAATGAAATCGATTTAATTTTGAACATAATCTATCAGGTTATGAAGAGTCATTAGCTTGCAAAATTAGTGATATGGGTTCTTTGGCCAAAATTATGCAAGTTAATTAGGATTTAGTGTTAATTTATCACCTTATAAGTTTTTACATTCATTCATAATTTTAGGTCTTTCGATTAAATAACTTTGTTAGTATTTTTTCTTGAAAACAAGTAGCTAAAGCAACAAGGTAGGCATTAATTTAAAAAAAGAAAAATTGTTTTCAAATTTTAAATAAATAACTATTCCGCTGGCCCCTGGATTATGAATAGAGCTAGTAGTTAGTTGAGAATGTGATGTAGCTGAGTAATCGGATCGACACGCATCATAAATGTGTGCCTTCGCATCAAAAGGCTATAATGACATTCCAACCAATCAACTTACTAAAAACATGACTTGGTCAAGTAACTGGATCGACATTCATCACCAATGCTTGCCTCTATGTAAAAGGACTAGGCACATGTCCGTAAAAAGTAACAAAAAAGAGTTTTCTAATAAAACCTATCGAACTTGTAAGTAGCTTAACTTTTCATGAAAATATACTTAGGAGTAGTTATAGAGTTAATTGACCAAATAATTATTAATATGCGTGTACAATTGAAAGGGGTTAATAAACTTGACATTTGGGTCTTGACTAATATGTATATTTAGTTTAGAGTTCCTAGATGTGGATTTTGCATGTTAATAATTTGAAACAACTTGAATGATCGTGCTTAGAGATAAATTTATTTTATAAAGTTGAAGCCATTTGATAAGTGTAAATTGCATCATGTTTTAGGGCATAGTTTGATATGTGTTTAGCCGTTAATTCGATCACTTGGTATGTGTTTAGGTTAAAATTGTGTTAGTTTGTGACTTATTTATGTTTTAACTATTTTATGGGTTAGTAAAAGTCTTTTAGCTTAAATATTATATATTTGAGATACCTTGATGTATTTGCCAGTGTTTTATGGTCAATATCGAATAGGGGAGGAGTTTAAGAGGGAATTTGGGCCACAATACAGGCTCATGATCATGGCCATGATAGTGATAAAAACTCCATGTTTGGCCCCTGATCGTGACCTGTATGCCATGATGAGAGTCTGTGCATCTTTCCAATGTAAGCCATGACCGTAGCCTACATCTGAGCCTCCTTTCATGATCGTGGCCTGCATGCCACGATTATGACAAAAGTTCAGGGAATGGCCGACGATCGTGGCCTACATGCCACGATTATGAAAGAAGGCTCAGATCTAGGCTACGGTCATGGCTTGCAATGGAAAGATGCACAGACTCTCATAAACATCATGTTTCGAGGGATACCTATAATTTTACACAACCACTTGCATTCAACTAACCCCTTTTTGGCTCATCTCCATTCCAGCCCAAATATGTCGAATGATAGCGTTGGTGAGTCCCCAATTTGCATATGAACATGCTTCGGGTCAATTAGCATAACTTCTTAACTTCTTTTGTGTTTGGCCTATCGTCTGTGTTTTATCGTCTGTCTTTGACTTTTTATTTTCTGGGTTTGACCTCCTATCGTCTATGTTTTATCGTCTTTCTTTGACTTTTTATCATCTGGGTTTGACCTCCTATTGTCTGTGTCTCATTTGCGTCTGCCTTTCATTCGCATCTACCTTATGACATGTCATCACAGACGATTCATTGCGTCTGTGTCATAACGTATCGTCTGTGTTCCTTGCGTCTATATTTCTTGCGTCTGTGTGTGATGTCATCACCGGCGATACTCTTCCTTTATATTTTCTTTTTGCGTCTGTGTGTGACGTCAGCACAGAAGATTCCTTTCGTCTGTGTTTTTCCTTTGTGTCTACCTTCCTCTATATTTTTCCTTTGCATTCAGAACATAATCTCTCCAATTCTAACATGCTATTCTAGTACAAACAACCTTAGCAATTTTAACAGAGGAGAACATGCATATGTACGTTTCATTATTCCAATTTTCATATATAACAAAATCAGACATGGAAGGAAATTCAGTCTCACCTTCTCATTTTAAAACACAGTCAAAGTTTGTTACATGTCAATATACACCTCAAAACTTAAACAAAATGCAAAGGATGTTCATGTCTGACATGCTTCTAAAGCTATCCAAAAATGTTCACTGACTTAGTATAAAAGACTTCAAGAATCAAGGAAATGCTAAAGTTGAATTTAAACCTAACCTACCTATAGTCCATCTAGGTTAGAAAACCCAAAACCTAACTTGGAAACCCTAAGATCAAATGGGTTCCCCTTAAACCATCTT
>JAOTAY010035647.1:0-23534 GCA_025629805.1 Erythroxylum baracoense
ATGTATGTTGGTTAAGGTTGGGCCGAAATGATGAAGAAGAAGTGGATTAATGTAATGAGTTGTGTAATTGATAAATGCAGCTTAAATGAAGGGAGTTGGTTTGAATGGAGTAGTGGAATGTGTCATTGAGTGGAAGTATTACTATATGATGTGATAGGAGCATGAATTATTATGATAAAGTCTTGAAAATATGACATGAAAATTATGCACATTAGGTGTTTAATAAAATGCCTAAGTGAACTTGGCTTAGGGTTTAACGATTTTAATGGTGTGCATTGGAAAGAGGCTTTCATGTTTACTTAAACTTGAACTGTTGCTTAGATTGATTAGTAATGGCCTAATGTGCATAGATAAAGATGTGTTTGATTATGCTTTGAAATGAGTAAGTATTGGATTAAAGGCGTTAAATGTCTTAGGAAATGCAAAAGAAAAGCTAATGTGAATAGTAAGAAAGTAACCATGTGAGGCATTTAATGGTCAAATTCTATAGCTTAAAGGGAGTGGTATTGTGTTTTATACATTTATGTGATAGTGTATAATTATGAAATTTATGTTTAAGTAGTAATTTCATCGTACGTCTTTTTATGCATAAAAGCTCGGGAGCTGTGAATCAAGGAGCTTGTACCGAGGACTGTTAAAATTAAGAGAGTGTATACCTTCTTTTAAGGTGAGTTAGGGAAACCATATTTATCATATAGGATTAGATCACCCTAAGACATGTATGATGACTTATATGTGAATTTTGAACCTAGGTAATGCTTAGTAGAATTGTATCTCAAATGGATACTAATATGTTTATGTATTTATGAAATGACATTGTTTTGAACAACTATGCATTTGAAGCACAAAAATTGGCTTTTATTTCATTAGATAATGTTTTGGAAATTTTTGTATGCATAACCGAGTCATATATACTGCACGCATATATTCTCTTTTGGCTTAGAGTGTGGTTCCATTTTATCGGTTGGACTGATAAATAAAGGCATGGCGCCTTGCTTGATTTTAGTATTCAACGTTTGTATATGAGTTTTTGATGATTTGTGAGGAAACGATTGGCCAATCGTGTGTTGGCCACAACTAATTTAGTGACCCCCGTACCCTTAATGCTGGTATATAAAAGTCGAGTCCCCGTATCGACACCTTTCTACTGGACTTGGGGGTGATTCCACACCTAGGGTCTGGACACCAACAAGGTCATCACCTAGGGTCATGATGCTCTTGTCAAATGTAGTCCGGACTCACCACGAATGAAGTCGAGCTATCACCGAGGATCGGTGGGTGTGCGCGCTAGTTTGGCCGACTAGTGATGTCACACATGATTGTTTTGGCTTACCCTGATATTTGTTTTTCTAACAAGATTTGATTCATACATGTGATGTTTTTATGCTTTTATGTATTAGAACTGAAACCTATGTTCACTGGATGAGTGAATTAACAAGCTAGGCCTATATGATTCCTAACCAATATATGTTGAGTCATAGACTAGGCCTATGTGTTTCTATGTAATGTATGTTTACCTTATGGGTTATCTATACCGTCTTGGTGTGTATCGAGTTCTATTCGTGACATATGTTTTTTCCTACTCACTGAGTACATAGTATACTCACCCCGCTCCGCTTCCCAACCATGCAGGTTAATTTGGTAAGTTTGAAGTTTTGAGTGGATCGTGCGGTCTTTTGACATTTTCGGGATATTACCGCACGTAGGTAGTCTCTGTTTTGTACTTTGTTGTGTAATGGCTCATAATTATGTCAATATGTTTTATAATTTTGTAAATTAACTCTTGTCTGTCTTGTGGTTTGTAAATGACTTTATGTATGAACATTTTGTATTATCGTTGAGATTGATATTCAGTTAGCCTTGTATAGTTAGGTTAAGGGTATCCTGAGTATCCTTAGCCTGGGTATGTGGTAGTTGTCATGTGCCCGATGTGGTTCCAGGTAGTGACAATTTCTTTTGAATTATTGTAATTTAATACGACCTTAGATTTTAGTACTAGTTTAGCCATTCTCGTGAGATCGATACCTTAGGTACTACGCGAACGAGCTGTGCACTTGTAGAATTTACCAAGGTTAATAAATATTAAAATTTAGCATGTGTAACCCTGCGAACAATAGTGATTTGACATAAAATGAACTAGTCAAATTAGAAACCATAAGTAAAAGAAAAAAGAAAAAAATATCTTCTAAACTTGAATGAGAATGAAAAGATAAAAGTGAATTACATATAATTAAAACATCTAGAAATGTGATCATTAATAACAATCGTACATTAGACCTATTAAAGCATAATTGTGAGACAGTAAAAAAGAAGATTAATGCTCTTAAGTATTAATCATCTAAATTTACTAAAGGGAGTGAAAAATTAGAAAACATGCTAAAAGCTCAAAAGAATTTCAATAATAGGCATGAGATTGGGAATACTTATAGGAGTGCACCCAATACCAAGACTACATTTATCAAGGAAGAACATATACATAATGAATAACCTTTATCTAAGATAGAAAATAAGTATGGTACACACATATCTAAAAGAACTACATGCACACAAATTGTACATTTGGTACCACCCTAAAAATAAACCTCAAGCTTTTATATATAGGTCTAGACCTAGGCATAAATCAATACTCTTTTCATGCCTCTATTGTGCTAAATAGTTAGAAATCCTTGTCGGTGTTTGTGTAACACCCCCTTACTGTAGGGTACGCACCGGGACCCCCGTAGGTCATTCCGATTTTCCAAAATTCACATTTCACACTATACCGGGAAATGTCATGAATGCATGTACAATCATTTACATGTGCACAAATTCACTATTCACTATTCATGTGCATATATGAATGCATGAACATAGCAAAACAATTTTACACATTCCTAACCCGTTTCAAATTACTATTTTACCCTTCCCATAAGTGAGGGGATGTTACATAGAAACAGGGTTAAAAATATACAGTACAACTGTACAATATGATAATGGGCTATTTTGCAATTTTTAAAAAATTCAGGGACTATTTTATAAATTTAAAAAATTATCCGAAACGGTATCCGATATTGACCGGTACTGGTACAGTACCGTACCAGAACCCAATCCGGTACCAATTCCGGTACGGTATTCGTAACATTGATTCCACATGTAGTAAATACTTATGTAATTCATATATCTAGTCATCAATGATTCTAACAATATTCAAAACAGCAACACAAAAGTGAGACCTTCCTTGCATTCACACAAAACCAAAACACAAATATTTAGATTATTAAAGAAGAACATAAAACTAAATAAAAGTTGGACAACTTACTTGGACGGAAGGACAACCAGAGACGATGAGTGAATAAAGATGAAGCTGGAAAATTATCAATGCTCTTCAAAATAAAACAAGGCCTGAGAAAATGATGATTTCATAATTAATATAATACAGTTTGATTTCAATAAGCAAATACACTAACATTATTTGAACTATAGGAATTGGGCATACACTAATGTTACTATATTGTTAACAAGTTTGAACATATAAATATTAACAGAAATGCTACTATTATTACATTTTCCAAAACAAGAAGCCAAATGAATCTTCACAGGTTAATTGTTAATTACATTAGAGAGATAATCGTTATTAAAGGATCTTTTCTCCAACTTTTCCCATATATGATAACTAATTAGTCTTTGTGATAACTTAATTTTTCCATGTAACTAAGATTGCTTTCAGCTGTTGGCATTTTGTAGATTTTGCTTTTTAGTGTACTACATTGTAATTTTAGGTTATGACCTTGATCAATTTAATTGCTTCATTTTCCAAAAAAATTGTAAAACGAGCTTTCCAAAACTATAGTTTGAAGTGGTGTTGTTTCAAAATTATGATTTAGAAAAAGAATCAGTCAAACATCTTAAAGATTTATTAATTGGATTTTAAACCTTGAAATAACTTTAAAAATAATGCTAACTATGCATATTTTTGTCCAAACCATAATTTGAGAAAAATTTATTATAAATAATAATAATATGTTTCTTATTTTTATAAGATTATTTAATCTTTACCATAGTGTTTTGTGGTTAATATTATTTATGCATTTTAATTGCTATTTATCCATTGCAACAACTTTACATAGCATTTTAATTTTGATTTTAACTAATTTCATAATATTTTTTAGTATGATTACTAACCAATCAATTAAAATTTTTTTATTCAGAATTCATTCTGCATCATTTCTATCTACAACAATTCATCAACATTACCAAACAAGTCCTATAGATGCCAATATGAAGATTAATTTATTAATCATTGTAAATATGAATGTAATACATGTTCTTCCCTTTAAAATAACATACTCTTCATTTACAAGGCCTAACAAATTTTATTTGATAACTTATGGTTATAATATACACAATATGCATTCAATTAAAATCCAATAACATACTACTAATTTGTTATAAATAATTCAAACAAAAGTGAAAAAAACTAACAGAACTTTCATCGAACATATTATAGGCCCATATTTAGCTTCAATCAACTAATTTTGGATGCATTACCCATCTCACCATCTTCATTATTATCACAACACACATTCACCATCAACCAAACCACAACACACATGAAGAGAACACAAAACCTAGCAGAAAACAATACCCAAATACAACAATGCCACCATTACTAGAAAAACTAGAGTGCAAAGGATGGACCACTTACCTTAACCGGTGATTAAATAGATACAACGACGAAGACAAACAAATGAAAAAGATGACAATGACATTGGAAAAAGAAAAATGCAGAGGAAGATCAAAATGAAGAAGACGACCAGGCAGGGGAGGCTTCATTTTTTCGTTTAAAATAAAATGAAAACAACGTCATTTGTTATTGAACAAACAACATTGTTTTGATGTAATTTTTTAAAATGTTGTAACATTTAGCGATAATTTTAGAAAACGTTGCCAAATGTTAAACAAATGGCTACGTTTTTTGATAATCATTGCTAAGTAGACCACCCTTTAGCAACGATCTCATGGAATCGTCTCTAAAGGGACATATTTGGTGATGAATTAATAAAATAGTTGCCAAATTGTTGTCCTTTGGCGACGTTTTCTTAGAATAGTCACTAAAGGAAGTTTATCGTCGCCAATTATTTTCATTTATATATTTATACATTTAGTATATTTTTGTAATATATGATTTCTATAAAATAGTATAGAATTTATATATAATAAATAAAATTTTGTGACAACACATAAAATTATCAAATCATATATTTTAAAAGAGATTAACAAAAAGCATACATTTATGTAATATAAATTAATTTTATGTTTTTAGTTTTATAAATTTTTGAAATGACATTATTATTAACTAAATTTGTTTTTAGACTTACAATCATCATCAATAATTTTAAATTTGATATTTAAGAATATGATATTAATATTTAATATTGATTTCCTTTTTTACAATATTGCAATTATTTTTAATTACATTACAATAAATTAATTATATATAGAAATTAATGTAATTTTATATGAATGTATAGATAATAATTGTAATTAGCATAATGATTTATAAATGTATAGATAATAAATAAAATGTATCATATTTTACTTATGTAATATATTAGTCTATTTAATCATAATTCTCTATTTATTATTTATAAATTCGGTACTTTTATATAAAATTTATATATTACTTATAATTTTTTTGCCAATGGTTAAGACAAATGGTAATGGGCCACCATTTGGCGACGATTTTCTAAATCATCGCCAAATGGTATGTTTCTTCAGAATTAATTGAAAACGACATCATTTATTTAACAAAAAAGATGTCATTTTCCATTACTTATTTAACATCTAAACAAAGCTCTCATTTTATTTTTGTGATAGCCATCATATTTCCTCTTACTTCACAGTCTAAGAAGTGTTGTCTCCTCTATTATGGTTGTCTCCTGTGATGTGGTCATTACCATTGAAGAAGCGTCGTCTCCTGTGTTAGTAATGTTCTTCTTTTCTTTTTCAAAAACCCTCCTTATTATGCTATATTTTTCTGCTATAAAGTTTATATGGGTTTTATGTTATGCTTATGGTGTATGGGTTTTTGTTTATGTCTGTGTTTAGAAGATGTTGAATTGTGTTTCTGTGTTGGTTGTCTATGGGTTGACATTTTTTTCTACCTTCCATTCTTGTTTGAGGAAAGCCTGCTAATTGTTTGATGAAACATTTGTTAGATTCTATAACTTTTGTAGGGGATGTTTATGTACTTCATTATTTTTTTAATTCCATTACAGTAGCTTTCTCTATATCTAAGGAGGGGCTCAAGATCAAAATTGTGTGACTTTAAAGAAAAGCATACTTAATTATGCATCCCCTAAACATAGTACATACACACTTAACATTCTCAACCTTATCATATGAAGTAGTCTCCAATTTGTGTTCCTTATATTGTTTGACTTGGATATTTAAGTTCTATACTATTTGTTTCTTAGCTAAAATGCATCTTATGTGTAATTCATCTAATTCAGTTGTCCATACTGCATCTGAGAAATCGTTCACTGTATCTTCTGTCAGTTTAGTTAAAGCTAAGAGGTTGTTAGAAGAGGGCATTAATAAACCAACACCTGAGAGAAGATCTTTGATTGTTTCAATTGGTGCCTTTGAATATGCATGGAGCCTTCTTGGAATCTAGACATAAGGAACTCCTTTACCTTTTCTACCAAGTCTCATGTCACTTGAATTCCAAAAATATAATTGTTTCCTTTCCTTTTCCATGGAATATTAGGCGTGTTTTGTTAGTAAGAATTGTTAAACTTCTAATTAAAATCTTATACTGCTTACCATATATCACTATATTATATTACCTACCATATTTCAATATTTGTTGTTTTTCTGTAAGAAACATAAATGATCATTATATTACAAACTTCATGTTAAAATTATTTGAAAATTTTGTGACACCTTAAAAAATTTTCAAATCATATAATTTAAAAGATAAAATAAAAAGTATAAATCTATGTAGTATTAATTAATTTTGAGTTTATAGTTTCACAAATTATTAAAATGATTTGACAATTTTGGTAGCTAAATTTATTTTTACACTTACATTCATTGTCAATAATATTAAATTTGATTTTTTTGTTTGAACTTTTGGTGATAATTTAAAAACTTAATTGCCAAAAGTCTAGCTTTTTGTGACGATTCATAAAGTCGTCACTAAAAGCTCGACCTTTGGCAACAAAAATGCTAAACTGTTGCAAAAGGATGATGATTCCCATAAATCATCACCAAAGACATGAATTTAGCAATGATTTTGTAAAAATTTGCCAAAAGATAAGCTTTTTGCAACATTATTAAAAATCATTGAAAAAAAAGCTAAAAGTCAACTAAGTTGTAGTGAATTTGATAATTAAAATAAGTTATATTTTATTCTAGGTCTAATTTCAACCTCTTTAATGCAAAAAGGGAAAATTTGGAGAAAAATGGAGTGGAGCAACTTTGGAAGAAGAGAAGAAGGAATCAAAAACTCGACAAGGAGTGACATTTACTAGTCATATTCCATCATATCCCATTTTATTTCTCTTGTAAATCTTCCAGTTAGGGAATGCAGCACCAACATATCCTTATGTTAAGGCCGTGTTCCAACAAAGGACGTTCTATTTCTCTTTACATAGCCAATATTCCCCTATATTTAATCCATGTTCATTAACATATATCATACATGATCCTATGTTTAGTCTCATGTTAGAGATAATAATTTACATTAAAAATTCAAAATGTGAGACCAAACATCTTGGTAAATATATGGCCCTATGTTAAGGTTGTCTTTCACATAAAAATTAATGTTTAATTTATTAAAAGAATAGGTACTAAGGATTAAGGGAGGCTTTTGGGAAAAAACAAATTTTGAAGTAAAAGGACTCAATCGGGAGCCAATGAAAAGAGCTAGAGATTAAGTGTAAAGACAGTCTTAGGAGATGAATAAATATTTCAATAAGAATTCAAGATTCAAGATTCATGATGACGATTTCTTTATCTTTTATTCTTTCTTGTTTTTGTGTTATTCTTACTTGTTTATTTATGAACCAATTGGGATATGGATCTTGGTGAGATGGAGCCTATGATTTAATATTTTAAATTAATGAAATACCTAGTTGTCTTGAGATTTATTCATGTTCTTATATTATTTAAATCAAAGGAACGAGAGTTAAGATTCAACAATTAAATTCATATATTAAGATCAAGACATAACATGTATGAATGATTAGGGTTAAAAGGATCACTTAAGAGAGAACTACATAATATTCTTAGGTTAGGGTAAAACTTGCCATAATAATTCACAAATTAAATTAATAGGTTCTTAGGTTGTCTTAATTAGAAAGAGATTTCAATTAATTTGATCTAAGAATAAGGGTTGTGTTACTAATTAGAGTATAATTGTAACTTAGAAATTCTTATTGGTATAAGAAACTAGAGTCATTCATTAAATAAGGGCAAAGTCAAAACATAGTGAAGTCCTGGAGAATATCTGACATGGATATATTTCTATCTATTTAATAATTATTTTGGTTTGGTATTTGGATTTATTTATTTATTTTCATTTTCAAGCAATCATATTTGATAGTATAGATAATTACGTTTGTGAGTAATTGGTAATTAACAAGTAGTCCTTATGAGATTGAATTGTACTTGTTAGTGTTAATTATAACTACACTTTACACTTAATGTATAAAACAGACTATGTATTTTGATAAAAAAAGATAGCACCCATAATATTATGAATGATGCTTTAATATAAATAAGGATTATAGATGTAAGGATGTGAAGGTCAATATTGAAAGTCACTTTATAATATTATATACATAACTTTATATGGATTTTGAATAGTGTTTTCAAGGTTTTATGCTTTTAATTGATGCTATCTTATTACAATTGAGGGTTGTGATATGGTGATAGGAGTTTAGTAACTTTCATCTTTAATTGAGGTGTTATGTAATTTTGAGCAGTAAATTCTAATGTTCAATTAAAAGGGAAAAGAAGTATTGCTCAAGGAAGGTCCAATTAATGATTCATAGGTAATATAAAGAAGTTGAAGAGATTGTTTGTTAAACCTTAATCAACTAGTCAATTGTGTATGATTCAACTTCACTATTTTTTGGATTAATAACTTAGGAGTTTAAAGTGGCTGAGGCATCTTTATAGAGGAGCAACTACTAGAATTATACTATCTATTAGCTGAGTTGAATTCTAATTTTAGTATAATTGGCTTACCATTACACGCGAGTCCTAATCATAAAATTCCAATTAAGGAAGGAATATAAGTTATTAACATGATTCCCATACAATTGTGGTTAGTTAAAAAATGTGCATGATTTACTTAAGCAAGGTGTGATTTGCTTAAGCAAGGTGTGATTTGCTTAAGCAAGGTGTGATTTCATAAAAGTATTAGCCATCTCTCATCACTTGTGATGATAGTAAAGAAATAAAGGTTATATATAGTTTATAGGGAATTGAGTAGCCATAAAATCAACAATAAAATCCTTATTCAAATAATTGAGAAGCTTTTTTATGAATTATATGGAACAACTTGTTCTCAAAGTTGGATCTAAGGCTAGGATACCACCAAATCAAAATGCATCATTATGATATTCTAAGGACTACATTCAAGACACATGAAGGTCATTATGAATTCTTAATGATGTCATTTGAGCTTACTAATACACCCTCCACCTCCTAAAGCCTAATGAATAAAATGTGAAGCTTATTAAGGAATTTCATCTTAGTTTTCTTTAATGACGTCCTCATTTATAACCTATCATTTAATGACCATTTGAAACGTATAAGCTTAGAGATATTCACTCGCCATTGGCTCTTTGCTAAAGGAAGTATTTTTGCCTTTGAGCCCTTCAAATTGAATATTTCATAATTTTATTTTAGCTTGAGGGGTTTCTAATAACACAAAGGAATTCTTGACAGACCTCTATCTTGTAATAACTAATGACTAGGTGACCTGTCTGGCACTCCACAGTGACTCTCTAGTCAATATCTAAGTCAGCTGGAAAGTTCTCGTGAAGCTAAGTCTATTGTCCTTGTTAAAGGAAAGCTTCAATTCACAATAAGAAATGTAAACAGTGAAGTTTTGTTTTTTAATTTATTAAAAATTTCGGCAGCACAACGACTGTATTTTGACATCCCAAAAATTTCAAAGTCCCTGTAAAAGTTCAAAACACTTCTATTGTCACATCAATTTCTCAACTCCAAATTGTGGACTTCAAATCCACTCACATGCAGTCTCAAATAGTTACATCAATAAACTTTGAAAAGATTAAAACAATGTCATGCATTTCATTAAAAAACCTTTATACACATCCATTCTTTATAAAAATGTACTTTCCAAAACATGTTCAAAGATATGCAACAGGTTTTAAAAATATGTACAAGGTAAAATAAAAATGCCTAAATAGCAATAGTCGACGAAATTTACTGCTCGCGAGGTGGAGTCCCTTCTACTGAAGGCCCTGAGCGTGCACCTGGGAGGTTTTATTTACAAATAGAAAATAAAAGGTGAGCTAAATGAGCTCAGTGAGTGTTATTGGTTTCCAAAAAAAACATTTATACAAACATTAACCTCCCTAAAAGAAAACAAATTCTTTTCTTTTTAAGTAATAATCAATGTTCTTACAAAACACATGCTTTTCTTTTCATAAGATCAATGCATACGTAAAAAAAAAGTATATATATATATATATATTTTTTTTTTTTGAGATCAAGTTCCAATTTTCTTATAAAGTAAACAGTGATGGAAACTTTCACGAAATTTCTTTTAAAACATAGCATGTCACTAATTTTCTTTACCATATTTTACCCTTAGGTGTAAGGCTATGGAGCTGGTTCTGCATCGCTTACCTGTTCCTGATTAACCTCTGTATATCGATTATTATGAAGTTGGTTCTGCATCGCTTACTCATAACGATGCTAGCACTGCATATAGGTCAGTGTCTACAGAGCTGGTTCTATATTGCTTAACTGTAACAGTACTAGCATAATATATACTCCAACGTGCAGAGGGCGACTCACAAGACATACTGACAGACGCTAAACACCGCCATGCTTGTTATGACGTATTTTGATCGATATAATCATATGTATAAATACCTAATGACATGCCATAGGCTAAAACACAATGAATACATAAGCGTGCCTCATTTCAATACCATTTAAAAACATATTCAAAATCTACTTCTATGCCAATTCAAAGCATATGCAAATTCCAATTCAAAACATATATCAATTCCAATTTAATGCCAATTCAAAGCATGTGTACATCTCATAGTTTCCAAGTACATTCAAAACTCAATTCAATTCTAAATCAAAGCATATGTAAATCTTATGAAGATTAACCTTTAAATTCAAGTAGTAGTACTAATGAAATTATTCATAGTAAGGTAAAAATCATCTTTACAAAATCAATTTAAAGGTACACTCACTGTTTGTCATTTATCATAAACTGCCCTTACATGCTCGATGCTTTTCCTTTATTAGTCCCGAGTCTATGATAATCAAGAAAAATTTATGGTCTTACTCAGTTATGAGGGAGACCTTTGAAGGGTTCCTAAAACCTTCCAAGTATATCCATAACTTACCACCTTGCTTTGCAAATTTTATAACAAAAGGTTTAACCAAAATCTTAGCATTTAGCATGATTAAAAATTATGTTTTCTTTTCATTCAACCATAAAACAACCATTGAATAACTTCTATGATTAATACATGTTGTCTTCTTTCCATTTAAATAACGTACATAGAATATACCTACCTTTTTGCTTACTTTGAACCATTAAACTATGTACATCATACATGCTTCCATTAGACAACCATTAAGCCACATATATAGCATCCACATGTTGCCAATTAATACCCATTGAATAACATTCGTAAGATATGGATATACATGTTGTTTTCCTCTCCATTTACCATGTTGTTTTTCTCTTCATTTAACTATGCCTCCATTTGTTCCTTAATTTTCACATATCAAACGTTCAAATTAGGTTCTAAAGTCTTCTAGAAATTTGTTCCTCTATGTCTGTAGTTTCCATATCATCAAAAAGCATGCCATTTCACCTTCTAAATTATGAAACACGTACCAAATATCACAAGCTACTTCAACAAAGGGACAATATCAGGTTACCATAATCAATCTCAATTTCCAATATCATTCAACTAGAATTAGGTTTAGGTATCTTCTAGATATTTGTAGGGCTATGTCTTAGGTTTCATTTACAGTTAGAATCACCCAATGGAGAGTTCTATAAACTAAGTTATGGCCAAAAAACTAGGACAGTTCAAGGAAAACGAGAATCCTAATACAGAATTTCACTAAACATAGTTAGGAACACTTACCACTTTCTTCAAACCATGCTCAAATATTCACGCAATTCATAAGGAAATTCATGTTTTCTGCTTAAGCATTCATGTGACTAGATAAAGAGGATGGACAAGAATGGTTTAATATACCTAAAATCAGATGGTAACGTGTTGCCTATCTGTTCCCTGAATGTAGTTGGCGTTGATAGAGGTGATGTCCATAACTGGAGGCTTAAACAACATGTTGAATTCATTTCCCAAAGGTAGTAACTTGCAAGACCTATTCATAAAGGGAGTAGCTTCAATTATTCTTCAATAATTCTGATCTAAAGAAGAGCTAAATTTTCAGCAGAATGAAGGTGGAGTAGGTCCCACCATCTTTGTTTTACATGTTATATGTTGAAGAGGGTTGTCCACACTCTGCAAGCTTAAGTACCCACAGCTGTCCATTGTTTTGTCCTTTAACATCTTTGTTTAATTAAGTCATTAATACCTTGTAACATCCACGACAATACTTGTCTCCCACATATAACAAGTTGTTCTCATTTTTGTCTCACCAAAATGACACATGTCCACACCATGAATTGGTCTCTCATGTAATGAATTTTATGTCCTTCACATCTACTCTTTCATAAATGTGACAACACAAGGTTTTCATACATTCTTGTTCCAAAATAATGAAAACTTCTTCATGTATGTGACAGCTGCCGCTTAAGGTTCATTAACATGTATATGTATTATTTCTTATTCAAATTAATTAAGTGGCTTAAGAAAAATCTGTCCAACTTCTATAGAAATTTCATGTCCACTTGATAACTTGTTACACTTAAATATATCAACATATAAGTTGGATCGATTTACTTTAAGTATTCGTAACTATGACTAATTCTTATGTCCTTATGTTTAAGCCCAAGAATGCTTCAAATTTACTCCACAATAATTTAAATCAAGGTCAATCTTGATCTATCATAAATCCATCCGATTGAATTTATTTATTTTTTTCCGTTTCTATATCATTCAACTCCAATTTTTTTAGCCTATCATTTGACTTTAATACTTGTCATTCAAAGTTGGGTTCCTAGTTCACCTTTTAGTGAAAATAAAAATTTACATTCACCCAAAAACATCATTCACGTGAAATAAAATTTTATAGAAACGTGAAAAGAAAAGTTTGGCATTTTACAATTTACACCTCCTTACAAAAATTTTTCCTCAAAATTTATCCAAGTGTACAATGACATGCTCAAAATAAATATGGATATAACACAAACATTTGGTGCTCGGGCTCCCATGTAGCTTCTTTTACTGCGTAATTCCTCCACAACACTTTAACTAAAGGAATAATCTTATTATATAGAATCTGGTCTCTACGATCAATAATTTTCACCGGTTCCTCTTCAAAAGTCTAATCTTCCTTTAATTCACTGGTTGCTTTGTGATTACACGAGATGGATCAACTAGATATTTGTGAAGCATAGACACATGGAAGACATTATGAATCCTCGTAAGTTCGTCTGGTAACTTCAATCGATACGCCACTGAACCAATCTTTTTTGTAACTTTATATAGTCCCATATAATGAGGACTTAATTTACTGCATTTCCCAAATCTCAATATGTATTTCCAAGGGGAAATCTTAAGAAATACTTTATCTCCAATTTCAAATGCAAGATCTCTACAATGATTATCCACATAGCTTTTTTGTCTATCCTGAGCTATCTTTAATCTATCCCAAATAATCTGAACTTTATCTATTGTCACCTGCACAAGTTTGGGACCTATCCATTTCCTTTTACCTACCACATCCCAACATATTGGAGTTCTACATTTTCTTCTACAAAGCACCTCATAAGGAGCCATGCCAATGCTAGCCTGATAGCTGTTATTATAGGTAAACTTTATCAGTGGTAGGTGTGTGTCCCAACTCCCCTTGAACTCCATGACACAGGATCTAAGCATATCCTCAAGTGTCTGAATAATTCTCTCTGACTGACCATCTGTCTGAGGGTGAAAGGCAGTGCTAAACTTCAAAAGTGTACCTAAGGCTTTTTATAAGCTAGGCCCATTTTGATATAAACCTAGGATTATGGTATGAGAATAATAGAAATGGCGTACCATAGAGTCTCACTATCTCATCCACATACAACTGGTCTAACTTATTTAAAGAATAATCATTCTTAATTGGAAGGAAACGTGAAGACTTTGTTAACCTATCCACAATCACCTATATAGCATTATGCCCCCTTGGGACTCCGTGGAAGTACTACAATGAAATCCATATTAATCTTTCTCCCACTTCTATTCTGGGATAGGGAGGGGCTATATTAATCCTGTAGACTTCTGATGTTCTATTTTTACCTGCTGACAAGTTAGACACTTAGAAACAAAGTTTGTTATTTCCTTCTTCATCCCTCTCCACCAATAGTGCTCTTTTAGAGTGTGGTACATTTTCGTGCTACCCAGATGCATAACGTAAGCCGAGGAGTGAGCTTTTTCTATGATCTCTTTCTTTAAGTTTCTAATATTTGGTAAACATAATCGTTGCCCCCTCATCATTTTACCATCTTCCTTAACTGTAAGATTTGTTTTCTGCCCAGTCTCAACTTTGGTCTTCAACTTTCAACTATGGATCTTGTTTCTGTCCCTCTCTAATCTGATCCACCAAGATGGGTCTAACGTGAAAGGTAACAGTTAATGCTGCTGAATCTGTCATATCCAATTTCAATCCTAGAGACCTCATTTCCACTAGAAGTGGAAGATATATAGTCTTCAGTTATGGTATCGAACTAGTAGGTCTCGTACTTAAGGCATCTATCACTACATTAGGTTTTCTAAGATGGTACTCTATCATATAATCATAATCTTTTATTAACTCGAACCATCGCCTTTGCCTCATGTTCAGTTCCTTCTGAGTAAACAAATATTACACACTCTTGTGATCAGTGAAAATCCTACAGAGAACACCATACAAATAATGCATCCATATTCTTAATGCAAAAACTACTACTGTCAATTCTAAATCATGGGTAAGGTAGTTCAATTCATGTTTCTTTAATTGCCTAGAAGCATAGGCTACAACCTTATCATTCTGCATAAGTACACACCTTAATCCTTATCTCAAGTCATCATTATACACTACAAATCCATTAGTCTACGTTGGTAATGTGAGTACAGGAGCTATTGTTAGTCTTTCTTTCAATTCATCAAAACTTTGTTAACAAGCATTTAACCACTCAAACTTCTCTTTTCGCGTCAACTTGGTCAGTGGACTTGTTATTCTAGAAAATCCTTTAACGAACTTCTTATAATAGTTTGCCAATCTAAGAAAACTGCTGACTTCCATCACAATGGAGGGAGGTTTCCAATTAGTAACAACTTCAATCTTTTGGGGATCCAGACTAAGTCCTTCAACTGAAATTACATGACCCAATAAAGTAATCTTATCAAGCCAAAATTAACAGTTACTAAACTTAGCATATAACTGGTGCTCTTGTACGTTTTGTAGTACAATCTGAAGGTGTTCTATATGTTAGAGTAGTGCTCTAAAGGCAATCACATTTAGCACTTTTGTACAAACTTTATTTTGATTAATAAAGAGAAAGCCAATTTTCATTAATTTTATGTTCGTTTATATATGAATTGATTTCGATCTTAAATCAAATTAATGAAGTTCATGACACAAAACATGGCATAAAGGAAATCATAATGAGATCATGATAATGAGATTCCTATTTTGTACAATTATGTTAGTATCTTAAATAATCCATAGTCATAGGATTAATAAGACAGGACATTATTAATCCAGATAAACTAGCACATGTTATACTCCTTGATTTGATCAAACAGTGGATCTCACAAACTGTAAACATGAGATGTTTAGAGTTAACATACAGATGCTTACTAAGAGTAGTAAGTACATTTGATGACCCAAAATGAGATTATCATATAGATGATCTATCAAATGTCAATGATTAATCTCATCATAGAAATGGTGCAAATATCCTTAGACTTGAGGTACTTAAGGATATCTTGGATACTAATCCTGTGCTTTGGCATCATTCCTTGTTACCTCAAGACGAAGTCGCTCTTAGGGTGGTGATTAGGCATAGCTATTGGTATTCGAAGGTAATTGGGTAGCCAATAAAGGATTCACCACTCCTGATAGAAGGAGATGATACCCACGACCTTTTGTCGAGGTCATTACTCAGGATTCTTTGGCCAGAGCAGTTATGTGTCATGAAGAGAGTCTTTAATGACACATGGAGTAATGAGATCTCAGGATAATAAATAACATCATTTGGAAAAGATGTGATGTAGTTAGTCTAATGAGAGTTGACACATAGCCCATACTCGGAACCAAGTAGGGTATAGAATGGTAAAGGGACAAATTGCAAGGTAATTATCTATGGAAATGTTTGTAAGTCGAATAGTTAACTATCGAAGAGTTTGTGTCTTAATCCATTTAAATTCCAGCAAATTGGCATCATAAAACCTTTTATGATTTGCTTGAATTAAGAGTTAATTCAAGTAGAATGAAACCATCCATGATTTGCTCGAATTAAGAGTTGATTCAAGTGCCTAAAATAACCAGAAAGCTAAGAGTCACATGTATAAAATATTTTAGGAAAAACAAAGTGTGTATGACTATTTTAAGAAGGCCATGATTGTGGCTTAAGGCTCATAGGCCACGATTATGGCTTAAGGCAAGATAGATGTAAATAAGTGAGTTCTTCACTTATGTACTTAAGAGAGGTCTAACATGTTCTAACACACTAAATTGAGAGGATAAGGGGTCTATAAGAGTTATAGAGAGAGAGAGATAAGTGATCATGAGTCTTCTTTATGTAATTTATGCAATTGTTGCATAAATCCAATTGCATACAGTATATTCTTGATTTATCTCTCTATTTGAACATCTACTTGAACTCATCAAGTTTGGTGTTCTAACCACCATTACACATTGCTTCTTCTTCCTCTTTGCATGTTCGTGGATGAGCAAGGAAGGGTTTGGTGTTTAATTCAACCTAAACAAGGAGAAGAATCAAGAAAAGAGGAGAACAAAAGATAAAAGTGTTTAAATTTCATGTCCTTATGATCTGTCTATACATGCATGTGTGTTTCTAGAATTTCGAGGTTGTCAAGTGGTCAGAATTTAGATTTCGACACTTCCGCTGCATTATCATGCGTGTGATGCATGAATCTATGACATCCCTACAGTGGTATTAGAGCAAGTTTATTGAATATGCGCAAAGTATTTGCTGGGTTGTGACTGACATGCACGTTGATTTGGAATAATTCGTATAAATTGTAGAATTTTTTTTTCTGATTTTCTTTCACAAAAATGTTTAGAAGGAGTTATATCATGATGTTGTTAAAGGAACTTACAATTAAATGTCATTTTCTATTTTATTTCGAGTTAATATCTAGTCTGTTCATATGTTGGTTTCTTGGAATTTCTAGAACACTGAATGCATGTGTTGATTTTGAAAATTTTGTAAAAAATCTAGAAATTTTTTTCAGATTTTCTTTCACATAAATGCTTATAAGGTGTTATGTTATGTTTCATTCAAAGGAAGATGCAATTGAATGCCATTTTCTATTTTATTACAAATTTAGTTTCAGTTGATGCATGTATGAAGCTATGGGAAATTCTAGAAATATGATGAACATGCATTCTTGTAAATTCCATATTAATTTTTATAAAAATTGTGTTTATGAATTTTATGCATGCACATAGAAGATAAGATGTTGTCACATGTATGAGATGCATGACACTTGTTGTTAAAGTGATTATCTTATGCATTCATGATGTAGAGTATGACTAGTGTTAGAAGCAATATGACAAGTCTCATGACATGTGATGTGCTGGCTAATTCCATTTAGTTAATAAAAAATTCCAGAAATTAGTTTCTGGAATTTTTTATTAGGAACATATAGAATTTGTATAAGACTCTAGAATTTTTCCAGAATTAATTGAATTTGATGTAATTAATAAATCAAGTCAAAGTCAACATTGGTAAGCTTTTTGAAAGCTGATGGAGTTGACTTAATTAATGACATATGGTGTATGTATTTGATAAGAAATGTATTATTTTGATGTTAGTAGCATGCTTAGAGCATGTGCTTGAAATTAGGTATCTAGAAATTTTCTGAACATCAAATCGATCCTTTTGGTATCTAGTAGGTTAACTTATTTATCTTGATGATTTTGACTGTCAAGATATTTTTAGCTTATGCTGAAATTGTTTAGATAAATTTGAGATGGCCTAGGGATATTATAGATGACTAATTGATGTATGAAAAACTAGGGATTGATTTAGAATTAATCTAAGTAGAGCAGAGCATTTCTAGTGTGACTAGAAAAAGGCATATATACTAGAATTAAAGTGTTTAATTTGGAAATCAAAATAATTGAATTTTAGGGTTCATAATCGAATCACATTCTTAATTAGAATTAGTCGAGGCTAACTCTAGTACCCAATTAAATTCAAAAGTTGAATCGAATCACGAATTTTCGATATATAGTCAAGTCACAACCTCAATTAAACCTCCTTTGCGTGTTATATGCATTAGATGCATTTTAAGGGTGGTTATGGATATAGACTCATTTTAATTAAGTTGTCCATAATTTGAATATATATATGTGATATATATATCAATATCATCCAACTATTGATGACACCAAAGAACAATTCCCTCAACTGAAATATTAGGAATTACGCCTTCCATTGATATGGCAAGAACCATAATTCTTTTAGAGTTAGGTTGTTGGGCAAACCCAAGTCCGCTCTACATAAAAATGTTCAAACCATGGAAATTAGATTTCTGGATTAATGGATTGGCCCTCACTGGAAACGTTGATTTTTTGGACAAACCTAAGGTCAACATGGATATAGGCGAAGTTGGGTTATATACATAGGATGTATACAAATCGAGAGTTGATAACCCAATGAGTGTGCTAAATTAACATTTGATGGCACAAGTCAATAGTTGTATAACTAAATGCAATTAGTATGAATGATACCTACTGATTGACCTCAGGTGGCTTATTGGGCAAACCCAAGGTCATTCTTGGTGATATTGGATATCGACCCATTAAGAAAACAATAAGTTTTCTCGAATTCGTAGTGAGGGCTATGAATTTGAATAAGAATAGTGGGACTCATAATGTATGTGATTAAAGTCCTTATCAATATGCACTAGTGTACATTCTAAAACTTTCTCTTGTTCTTCTAGGTTATTTAATCACCACAAGGTCTTTGTCTAGTGTGAACCTACGCTCTCTATTAGACTCTAACAAACTCACATTACCTAACTTTTTGGATTGGCTACAAAATTTGAGAATTATTCTCAAATATAAGAAAGTAGGATATGTCCTAGATGAACCACTTCCCGATTCCTCTGTTGCTAATGCATCTAATGAGGATCAGAAAGCTTACAAGAAGTTACTGGATGATAATGAGTTGGCTAGCTGTATAATGCTGACCTCTATGTCACTAGAACTACTAAAGCAGCATGAGGCTATAGATGCCTATACCATAGTCTACCATCTAAGGGAATTGTTTGATAAGCAAGCTCAATCTCAAAGGTTTGAGACCTCAAGGTTGTTTTTTCACTATAAGATGGATGAGAGATCATCTCCAGTGTAATATGCGCTGAAGATGTTTGCATAAATTGAGGTTAACCAGTTTGGGTTTAGTAATGGATCATGAATTAAGTATAGACTTTATTCTGATTGGTTTGATAGATAGTTATTCACAGTTTGTGCTTAAATATCGGATGAACCAAATATTCACATAGATACTTAAGGTTATTAATCTGCTAAAAACAGCTGAGCAAATTGTCAAAAAAGACAGTAAGGCTGTGATGCTAGTGGACTCTCCTTCTGGTTCTCGAAAGAAGAACCAGAAGAAGAAGAAGAAGTCCAAGAAGCGAATGGGAGGTGTAGCCAAGAAGAAGGTAAAGGAGATAACATCAAAAGGGATACGCTTCCCAAAAAGAAAGGACATTGGAGGAAGAACTACAAAGCTTATCTGGAGTTGCTAAAGAAGAAGAAGGCATTAGATGCCCCACCGTCTACTTCAGGTATGTTATTTTTCATTGAGGTTAATACTATGCCTGATCATAACATTTGGGTATTAGATACCGAATGTGGCTCACATATATGTGTTGATATGTAGGGTCTCAGGGATAGTACACCGCCCAAGAAGGGGGAGATGGACCTGTGTGTAGGAAATGAAGCAAGAGTTGCTACATTAGCCGTAGGAACATTTGTTTTGTATCTTCCTGATGGGCTAGAGCTAATTTTAGATAATTGCTATTATGTACTCGTTGTGACAGAGAACATTTTATATTTTTTATGTCTTAATAAATTAGGATTTCATTTAACTTTTGTAATCAATGGTTGTTCAATTAAGTTGAATGAAATGTTGTATGGTACTACTACAATGTGCAATAGTATTTATATATTAGATATATATATTCCAATTTTAAATGTCAATGACAATAAAAGATAAAAACGAGATAACTTAAAATCATCTTACTTGTGGCATTGTCGACTTAGCCATATAAGTGAGAAACGTATGAGTAAGCTACACAAGAGTGGTAGCTTAGGGTCATTTGATTATGAATCATATGACACATGTGAATCTTGCTTGTTAGGCAAGATAACTAAATCACCTTTCAAAGGAAAGGGTGAACGAGCAAATGGGTTATTATACCTAATACATTCTGATGTATGTGGCCTGATGTCCATTCATGCCAAAGGTGATTTTTTGTACATTACCTTTATTGATGATTATTCACGATATAGGTATGTGTATCTAATGAGAAATAAGTCTAAAGTATTTAAATTATTTAAATAATTTAGACATGAAGTAGAGAAATAGTTTGGTAGAAGTATCAAGACACTTCAATCAGATCGAGGTAGTGAATACTTGAACGAAGATTTTCTAACTTATCTCAGGGATATTTGGATTGTATCCCAATGGGCTCTACCTTACATATCGCAACATAATGATGTGTTTGAAAGGAGAAACCAAACCCTGTTGGATATGGTAAGGTCAATGATGGGCTTAGCAAATCTACTAAAATTCTTTTGGGGTCATACACTCAAGACTGCTATTTATGTGATAAACAGAGTCCCTTCAAAAGCAGCTAATCTTACTCCATTTGAGATATGGACTAAAAAAATCTCTATCTTTCACATATGAAAGTTTGGGTTGCCTGGTTTACGTGAAGCGGATTCAATCAAACAAGCTTGTAGCGAAATCTGATAAATGTCTGCTTATAGGATATCCTAAGGAAATAATTGGATATCAGTTCTATAATGCTTTAGAGCAAAAGGTTTTTGTCTCAAAGCATGTTGCCTTTTTAGAGAAAAAGTTTCTTTTAAGAGAAGACAGTGGTAGCAAATTTAAACTTTATGAAGTTTATGATGCTCAAACAAACACAGATCAACTGCCTGAACCCAAAATTGTTGTTCATAGGGATGAAACAATAGTTGAACCTTCTAACACAAAAAATGTTCATAGGTCAAGTAGGATACGTAATGTTCCAGAGAGATATAGATTTCTCATAAGCGAACAAAATGACGTATTGCTCAGAGAGGACGATGAGCCTACAATCTATGAAGAGGCTCTGAAGAGTTCAGAATCTGAAAAATGGCTTCAAGCCATAAAGTCTAAAATGGATTCCATGCTTGAAAACCAAGTATGGACTTTGGTTGACCCACCCAAAGTGCTAAACCCTATAGGGTGTAAGTGGATTTTCAAGAAGAAAATCAACATAGATGGTAATCTGACTAACTATAAAGCGAGGCTAGTTGCTAAAGGATATCGTCAAAGATAAGGATTTGACTATGATGAGACATTTAGCCCCATAGCCATGCCTAAATCCATTAGAATACTCCTAGCCATTGCTGCTCATTATGATTGTGAAATATGGAAAATGGATGTGAAGATAACTTTCCTAAAGGAAAACCTAGTTGAGGATGTGTATATGATACAACCTGAAGGCTTTATATCCAAAGATGGCAAAAAGATATGCAAGCTTCAAAAATCCATTATGGATTGAAGCAAGCAAATAGGAGTTGGAACATCAGATTTGATGAGACAATCAAAGAGTTTGGTTTCTCACAAAATCCTAATGAACCTTGTTAGGGTTATGTAAATATAATGCCCTAGAAAGCAAGTGTATTTACATATAGCTTAACTTTCTTCCAATTACAATTTTGTAATGAAAATATTTATTATTAATAAAATAAAAGAGTTTGGTTTTATTTGTTTGAGCATAATATATATAGTTATAAGGTACCAAGGTTCTTTTATAAGTACTATACATATATATGGAGATGTATGGGAAAAATGTATATTATTAAAATCTAAATTAATTAATTCACAGTCGAATAATAAAGTTGGTCACTTGATTATGGTTTAGACTATAGTGTTGCGATTTACCTCCGTGTAAGTAAAGGAGTTTAATTCAAGGGAATGATGAGTTTCAAATCATGATAGTAGTTAACTATCAGTATGGCACTATTAAATGAATCTAGAATCGCATATGTTTTTAACGAATAAAGTAGGCTATTACTTTAATCTTAAAACATACACCTTAGCATTCTTTTATTATGAACCACAATCTTGATGAGTGGTGAACTCATGCGTGTTTCATTATAATTCTTGATATTATCGGAATGGATTTTTACAAGGTATAGATCTAGTGTCCACATGGTGAAATTATTAATTGAAAAATGCATTAGGGAACATTCACTCAAATAAAGAGTTTATAGTGATATCATCACTTTAAGATGCTTTACGGAGATTGCTGATTAAACTGGCGCTAGTAGTTTGATGGACTAGTTACCCATCAAGTCTTAACACCAAGATTAGATCTTGTGTGTTAATCACCATGTAGAGTGAAATGAGAGATCTAGAAGGAAAAGCCAATATAAGGACAAAACAGTAATTTTACCCTTTATTGTGTAGATGGCTACAATATGATTCATAATAGAGTCTGCGATTCGACATCGAATTAATAATTTTTTAAACACATTTTCTCATAATTTTAAATAATTCAAGAGTTCAGCCAATTGTCTTTAGTGGGATGACATTTGGTTAATAAGTCAGAATTGATTCTAATGAGATTAAATTAATTCTGGGCTTATTGGAGCTTGAATTATTTAAGTCCAATTAGATTCCCCACTTGGCT
>JAOTAY010035679.1:1558-23520 GCA_025629805.1 Erythroxylum baracoense
AGTACCTATCACCATCGTGACCCTGGGAAAATTGCCTTCTATCTTGATCATGACATGACTGTCACAATCATAACCTACTATGATCCTCTTCTGTAATGATCATGATAAGGGTGTCATGATCGTGACCATGGGGGTTGTTCCAATCATGACCTTGTTCCTTTTTTCCTAGCTTTCTCCAATGTCCTTCAATCTTCTACATATAAGTTCATACACTATCAAACACATCAAAACACCTCAATTGTACCAAATTAAAGTCCAATATCATGTTCTAAACTACAAAACACTTAAAAACATAAACTCATCATTACATTAACATAATTCTAAACCTAAACATGCAAAAATCATCTAATCAACTAAAAATATACTAAAACACCTACCAAAACATAATGTAAACTATAACTCTCAACATTCACTTCTTAATACACACTAGATATGATATAATGCTTCTAAGGTATATTTTGGGGCCTTAAACAATCCTTATGTATATGAATGCCAATATGTAAAGATACCAAACTGTTGGTTAGTAAGATGTTTATCATAGAAAATCTAAGTATTTCTTTTATCCCACACAGCAACAACAAGAAATGATAAGGAAATGTAAAAACACCGTAATCAAGCTTCTTTACAACAAAGCTTTCTAGGTGTTGAACACATAGCTGCACTTGAAGAATAAATTATCAAAATTTTCCTCATCCCTTTTTCATAGAATTCACCAATTATCAAAGTGTGTGAATTTTTCAAATTTATCAAGAGTTGGTAGTTTATTCAGCTTAGCTACCCATAAAATTATGGAAGCTAAAGGATGATGATGATCAAACTAAACCACTTTTGTCCAATGTAATTTTGGTAAGTTACTTGCAATCACCTTTCTAGAAGTCTAGTTGGTCAACCTTCCATTAGCATTATTTTTCCATATAACATGATCCATGTCTGAGGTAAGCCAAGTCTGGTTGATTTCAATCTTTGAACCTGTAAGTATTATAGCAAATATGATCTGTTTCCTCGCTATGAGAGCTTGAGCTATAGAAGTATGTGAGTCAATGAATGATTTAAAAGAATCATTTTCTTTTAGATTAATCAGAGGGCCAAGTGAAATCCAATTATCAAATCAAAAGAAAGTGCTTTTCCCATTTTTAATTGGGTGAATGAAGTGAACTCTCATCCTTTCCCTCATCCTTAAAATGGATTTGAGTGTAGTGGATGTAAGAAATTTTGCATTGAAGTCCAATAATCTTCTACTTTTTATAATGTAAGTGTGGATCCACATACACTATAGAGCTTGCCTATCCATGATTAGTCTCCATAGTCTCTTGATAAGTAGAATATTGTTAAGCGATTGAAGTGAAACAATACCAAATCCACTTTGCTTTATGGAAAGAAAAACATCTCTCCACTTCATCTTCACCTTGCCACTATACCACAAGAACCTATTAAGTATAATCTTTGAAACCCATCCTAACATTTGTCATGGGGATACCAGGATACATAAAAGGTAGCTACTTTTTAGAAAGGTTAATGATGGTGGATAGAGTGTCTTTTAAGCTGGAAGCTTTATTGGATAAGAATAAACTACCCTTTGAGTAATTAACGATAAATCCAAACATCCTATTGAGCATTTTAAGACCTTTCATAAGCACTGATATAAAAGTAGGATCAGCTTTAGAAAGCACATAAGGTCATCATCAAAACACAGTGAGTTAGTCCCAATCTTCTACACTTGGAATGAAATTTAAAGCCTTTAGTACCTTTCAACACCCTCTGAAGCAATATACTAAGTCTCTCTATTCCCAATCCAAATAAATAAGGTGAAATGGAATCACCTTATCTAATCCCATTGGGGCTTGTGAAAGTGTTTATAGGCTAGCTATTGATGAGAATATTGAAGCTAGTTGAATAAATGCACTGAGAGATCCATTGTATGAAAAATCTTAGGAAATTCAATGCAATTAGGATGTTTATAATAAACTCCCAATCCACACTAGAATATGCATTTTAAAGATCTATTTTGATGCAACAATTGGCTTTCCCTTTTCTGTTATAGTAAGATCTGATCAATTCTAATAGTATTATTACATTATCCCCAATTGATTTACCTTAAATATAAGCACCCTATGAATCACCAATGCGATCAGGAATTACCTTTTTGATCCTATAAGCTAATATCTTAGATATAAACTTATAGATAGAATAGTAGTATGATATAGGTCGATAATCAAAGAAATTTCTGCATTCCCCACTTTTAGGAATAAGAGTGATAAAGGTTTTATTAAAAGCAGTCAGTAAGGAACCATTATTAAAGAATTACTGAATTGCTTCAATCACCATACTCCTTGTAAGTGGCCAAGTCTTCACAAAGAAATTTATATTGAATCCATCAAAACCAGGGGCTTTATTGGGGTGTAGGGGTTTCAATGATTCTTTAATTTCCTTGATAATAACATGTTGGACGAGAAGATCAGCCTTTTGAGAGGATAGCCCACCATGTAAAATCTACTGGAGAAGAGATATTGAAGAGTGAGCTTTATAGGGTTTGTTCATAAAGTCAGAGAAGTATTTAAAAGCCCTTGCAGTAGCTCATTCTGAGAATTCAACTAAATATCATCAAGCTCAAGTGAGACAATTCAGTTGATAGCCTTCCTAGCAATAATTGATCTATGGAATACAGAGGTGTTTCTATCTCCATTTTTTATCCACTGAAATGTCAATCTCAACTTTATAAGAGAGTAATCAAATCAAAATTCTTTGGAATAGTTATGGATAGCTACTTTCTCCATATCTAGTAAATGAGTAAAACCAAGATTGTTATAAATTTGTTGTTGAATGCTATCCAAATTGCTTTTTGCAGTATTTAGCAAATGATGTGTATTTCCAATGTTATTCTTGAACAATGTCTTCATTTTTGGCTTAATAAAATTCAATTTTTTAAAGAGAAAATATTTTTTAGTTCCACTAAATCTTTTCCTCAGAGCTCTCCATAATGCATCTTTAAAATCTACTAGCTCATATAGAAAGTTATTGAATAAAAAATGCCTTTTTAGATAAACATCATATGTTTGTATAATAACAAGTGAGTGATCTGAACGACTGCTAGTGAGATATCATTATTAGACTTTAATGGGAGTGATTAACTAGGAAGAAATAATGTATATTAGGAAATAAATATGTAAAAAATGTCTATTAAATAAAATTTCTATTGGCTAGCCTATTTATAAAAAACAAAATTTGGGTTAAGAATAGAGATGGTAGCTATTTGTGAGATGTGATATAACTGAGTAACTGGGGGCATCCATGAAAAAATCTTTGTCTTCACATTACAAGGCTAGAATAACACTCCAAGCAAGCTTGATAAAACGTAATCTAGTTGAGTAATTGGGGGACATTCATGAGAAGGTGTTTTCCTTTGCATCAAAAGACTAGGTGATCATTAACTAAAATCTTTAAAAAGATGGTGTTTTCAATACAAGTGAACATGTTATTCTTCTTATGAAATGCCAATAAATTTCTATGAATAGGTACTCAGTGATGACCTACCTTTTCAATTTGGTAAATAAAAATGGGTACATACTTACAAGTGCCATGTATGTATGAATAGGGTGTCAATATTTTGGTTAATATGTGTATTTAAATCAAAGCACTTGAACATGAATGGAATAAGTTAGTATGTTGGAATTTTTTGAATGAATAACGTTTATGGCCAAATTAATTTCATGAGATTTGATGTCATTACACCATTATTGATTTATTCCATTGTTGCATAACTGTTTGATTATATGGGTTTTATGTTTTGTTTGTTTTATGGTTTTACTTTTGCTTGGGGATAAGCAAATATTTAAATGTGGGGAAGTTAATAGGTGTAAATTATAGTATATTTGCTTAATGTTAAAATGTGTTTTTTAGTGTTTTCTTCTATAATAGCGTGTATTTAGGACTTAGGTTTATATTCCTATTAGTGTTTTTGTGAGTTTTGTTTGATTGATTTTTTTTTAGGTAAGAATTTGATCTTAATTGTATGCTTAAGAGGTTTGATGTGTTCAATGATGAGTGGAGACATGAAAAATCAAAGAAAAGATGAAGGAGTTGGAGAACAATATCTGGCATGAATCCATGATTATGCATGAAGTAGTAGCAAGTTGGTGACCTCTCTAGCACGATCATGCATGGAGAGAGAGTTAGGGAAAGGTTATGCACGATCATGTATAGGATGCATGATCATGAAAGAATCTTTTCTAGATTGCAAGGTTTTTACACTTTTGACAATTCAAACTATTTTTAGATCAAAAATATATAAAAAACCCTTTTAAAAACTCATAAAAGTCTTAATGATGTAAAAGGAAGAGAAAAACATCAAAAGTTGTAGGAAAACACAAAAGGAGGAGATTAAAAAGAGCAAAATTTTAAAGAACAAAAGCTACAAAAGTATAGCTCAAGGCAAATAATAGAAGGCATCCATATTCAATTCTCTACTCTTTTCTTTTATTTCCTTATTGTTATTGAATATTAATGATGATTCAATTGACATATATAGTTACATCTATGGATTGCTAAATTCCTTTTAAGTATTAATCTTAATTAATTTATTAAAATTTACATTCTTGATTTAATGAAATATGCCTATGGTGTTTATTGCTTTATATTCAATTTGAATCGAGATATTAGATTGGATCATTTGTGTTATAATACACATCAAGAGCTAGTACCTCAATAGACTTAACGTTAATAGGCAATTGAAAAGACATCATAATTTTTGTTAGTTACACATAATATTGCTTCAAATCTAGTTGCATAGTTAGGAAGAGTTTTGATAGAATGAGAGATCACAATTTGATTTCTATCTATTTTAATTGGGATTACTTGATTAGAGCTCAAGTGAAGTAATTATAATTATAGGATATATATATATGCCAAATAGTATTAAATCAAGAAGGTGGAGTGAAAACAAATAAGGATAAAAGTAATTCCTAGTTTTCATCATTGATTAATTAACCAATTCATTGCTTATTTCATTGTTTAATTATCAATTATTTCTTTTTAGTTTAACTTTTAGAGATTTATTTTATTGTTTACGTTAAACAAAGTTTACAAAAATTATTGGGTGACTACTCCATTCCTCATAGGAAAAAATTTTTATGCTATAAGATTTTTTAATTAAAACTTCAACATTTCTATTTTTTAAGAATGATTGTACTTAATATTAGATGAAAATTATTCAGCTAAGTACCAAAATATGATACTAAAATGTGGGAAAGGCTAATGAAAATTTTAAAGAGAAAATTTCAAATTTCTTAAGCTTATTATAATCTTTATTTTTATTCTTATTAACTAACATTCCAATTTGGTTAAAATATATTCCAAACACTTTTGAATATTATTGATTATTGAGTTAAATTAGTATGTAAAAGGGTGAAAGCTGGAATAAACTTGCTTCTATAAGCCATATATTTTTAGTAGTCATTGAGTTAGTTAATTTGAATGAAAATTGCATATTATTTACATACATGAGACTTAGTTGTGAGCTTTTAAGCTTAAGAGCAATATATCACTGTACTATGTTCTATTATTTTGGTTGTGTGTTTAGCATGAATAGTTGGATGGTTTTAAAACTTATTTTTATTAGTCATATTAAGATCACATTTTTAAACTAAAGGCATTAAAATGATGAGGGCATTTTGATTTAACCATTTGTTTTAGCCTAATTTCTTTAATTATTATCCACCTTATTTTTATTCCACCTTATTTTCTCTTAGGAGTAACCACTTTTGAGACTTAGCCTTTTCCTTTATTATAATCACATTGATAGCCAATTATCCTATTATTCTTGAAAATGTTTTATCAACTTTGAACCCTAAAGGATTTACATTCACTTGATTGCTTAAAACTTGGGTTATGTTGAAGAATTTTAAGGAAAAGATCTAATATACCTATGATTGTTGGTACATGGTGATTGTTAAATTTGTTTGTTCTTAAGTGCTTCATTGTTATAATTTTATATTCTACCCAAAGTTGGTCAAAGAAGTTTAAATGTTGAAAATTATGTGTTTCTAGTAGATAAAAATGGAGAAAGAGAAAAGAAAAGAAAGCTTGGAGAGTGAGAAAAATTAGTGTTGTGTAAATGAAATTTTTCCTTAGAGGACATATGCTACAAAGAGTAAGTTTTGAATAATCTTACTTACGCAAATTTCCTTCAACATTATTACCCTTTTAATTATCCCTGCTATATCTTTTCCTAAGCTTTATTACACCCTCTTTAAAAGACCTTTTGATTTTTGTTTCTAGGTGTACTTATCAGTGGTTAAGATGTGATTTTATTGTAAGCTTATGGTTAAGAATCCTCCTATTTTTTGACTTGAGAGTTTCTTATATTTATAACCTTAAATACTTTGAGTGAATTGAGAAAATCCTTTCTCAGGGTGTGAAATATTGTGCTTTTGACTTCCGAAAGATTATCAATGTGATTGCTATTGATATTGGCTTCTAAAATCTTGTTTTAGGATATCTGAAGTCTAATTGTAGGCTAATTTGATTCATAAGATATGATAATTTAGAGTATAGATGGATAGGCTGAAGTTACTAAAGGATGGATATTTTTAAGTCTAATGATTTGGATTATGATTAGCTTGAGGATAAGTAAAAGCTTTAAGTGTGGGGATGTTTCATAAAGATTTAATAGACTATGTTTTTAGCCCCATGTTTAGTGCATTTTTCTTGATTATTTAAGAGCTTTTATTGTTTTTGGTACTTATTTTGTTTCTAGTGTGATATTAGGTGTCAATAGTCTTTACGGATCAAAAGAAGAAGAATTCGATTGAAATTGGGACAGAAAATAGAAGAATTGTAGTTATTTGGAGTGACAAGCCTATACGGTAAAGGATGCACCGGTGTAACTAATATACATGACCGTGTTAGGGATTGTGTAAGTTTATGTGAGCATGTACGACTTTGAAGACATTGTTTTGCCTATATGAAGGTGGAAACAATCACATATATGAAGTGTAAGCTTTTGGGAACATATATATACGTATGTGTGTGTGTGTGTCTGTATGTATGTGTGTGATTTTGATGAGTTTTTAAGGATATGATCATGCACACTATTGTGTGGTTGATTGTGTCCACTCCAAAAGGCCTAATTTTGCACTACAAAAGGAAATGATGAAGGTTAATTAAGGATAGCAGAAGTTAGGCAAAGTGAGGAAGTAAAGTTGAGTTCTAAACACACTTCTAAACCCTAGGACAGTAGAAATATGAAGATTACTTGATCGCAGGTTTCTGATATAAAAAAGCTTTAATAACTTATCCTCGATATTTTGCAAACGCACAGGTTGTTTAAATAGTACCTAATGTTTTGATCTCACTAGGAGGGTTAATCTAATCCTAAAATCTAAGGTCGAAAACAATTTGTAATAACTCAAAATGAACAAAACTAAAACAAGAAATTATTTCAATCATGCAATCAATTCCAAAAATAAAATTCAAAAATATAAACAAGATAGCAGATGTAACACCCAATCAAGAATCAACCTAGGAACTACCAATTGAGAGAAAGGGGAATTTTATCTGACTTTAATGAAAACCCAATTGATTATGAATTTACTGGATTACCGGTTTTAGACAATCCTACGGTTGATAACTCTCTCTCGAGTTATAACTATTAACCCTAATTTATAAACCCTAATCAGATTATGGGAATTGCAATCTCTCGATTAACAATTCATCCAAAACCTAAATTAGATCTTAAGTTGTCCAAAAACTACCGAAAACCTATAAAACATCTCTTTTCACACAAATCTACCGGGTTGATTTAATTCTTGTTCTATTAAATTACCTAACTCTTGTTAGCCTAATTTAATGATTTTTCACTCAGTTCACCCTCTCAATTTATTATCGAATTATGCAAGTGCATAATTGAAATCATAAGAAATCTAATAAAAATGCAACAATCAAATTTCATTAATATCAAAGAGAAAATATCCCGAAGGTGAGTTTAGACAATCCTCAACATTAAATAAATCTATCATCAACAGCTATCTTAAATTCTATATAATCATAAAATTGAAACTAAACCGAAATATGGACTCAAAATGGATGACAGAGGTAGAAACAGTGGGAAACCTCCTATTCTGGGAAGTACTTCGCGTAGGCTTCTTCTCCACGTCTCTCTTCCTTTGTTTCTTCCTTAGTCTCTTGATAAAACTCTCTGGGGTTTCAAAATTGTGGCTAATGCAAAACCTCCTCTCCTATGTTCTTCTTGTTCTTTAAATGCTTTTTGTATCTTGAGCAGCCCTAGGGTTTTTTTGGGGTCGAAAAGGTCCAAAAAATCCCTCAAAACTTGACCTTTTCTTTTGTTTGCGAGTCTGCAAGGCCACAATCGTGGTTTGCATCAAACCACTCTATCACGATCATGGCACGATCGTGGGCTATGGCATAGTCTTCTGTCATGATTGTGGCTTATATGCCATGATCGTGGGCTAGCTCCTATGTTTCTATCAGGATCGTGGCCTATTGTGCCATGATCGTAGGCCATTGTTTCTGCTCGAAAGTCTCTGAAACTTCTCCATTCTTCGATTTTGACCCTGAAATACTAACAAACACATTAACGTACCTCAAAAACATAATATTTAACCTCAAATACTTATACTAACCCATAAAAAATACTTAAACACATAAACTAACATAATTTTAACCTAAACACATACTAAACACTCAAATTAACACTTAATACATAACAAATTAATCCCTAAAATAGATGCAATTCACACCTATCATTACTTCATAGATCTAATAGAGAAAATCTTTCCATCTAAGTTTCAAGGGGATCATATTAGAGTAAAGTTGATATACTATGGATTATGTGCTTTTTAATTATTCTTTTGAACTTTTAGTTTTGGTTTTGTTTACTATTTTTATGAACTAAATTTGTTTAATGCCTAGGTATGATGAACTTTAAGTCGGGATGTATCTTGTGATTAATTATTTACTTAATACAATTTGATTGTTGACTTATTGGGATTCACTTATGAGTTTTAATTCTTAAATTAATATGTCCAAGATATTAGATCAATGTATGACTTCATGTAATTGAGATTAAGAAATTCTTTTATATAAATAAATCTATTATAATTGGAAGGAGAAACACCAAACCTAGAGATAAGTCGACATAAATCCTTTAGATTAAGGTCAGACCTAAGAGTGAAATTTATAAAGAAAGTAATGTAATCTTAAGGTTTTAACTAGAAAGAGATTTTAGTTAATCAATTGAGGATTAGTTATTAATAGTCTTGAGCAATATATTAACATAAAATAGGAATTTCCACAGTTTCATGATCTTCAATTTAATTGCAAGATAAAGGATTAGTACTTAATAAGTATTAGGGGGATTCATTACCTAGGTATTTGTTATTTGATATTGACTAATCTTAGTGATATTTGTGTTCTTATTTATAATTGTGTTGAACTTCAGTTTAATTTAGTTTTAATTAAATCATCATCTTATTTTTTCAGTTAGATAATAGAGAAGAGGCTATTATTATTACTTGTAGTCCCTATGGGATCCACACTTTATATTCATTGACACTATAATATAGTTTAATAGGTGCACTTGCTTGTAAGATCTATATGATATAGATCAACCTATATCATCCTCTATTTCCATTAATATTTCTTCTAAAAACTTAGATTTTTCAAAGAATTTTTTATTGTCACTCTCAATGATGGAATCATTTCTTCCATAGGAAGAATGACATCATGTCTATAAGATAAAAGTAAATAGGCTAATTCTTGCCTTAGTACATTTAAAAGTATGATAAACCCATAAGGTTTTAGACAGAATTCTATGCCATTCTCTATGATTCTCCTCTAATATTTTTTCTAGGATTTTGATAATCATTTTATTTGATGCTTCATCTTGACCATTAGCCTGAGCATAATAAGGAGTTGATTTTTACATTTTATCCTATAATCTTTAACAAAATCCCTAACTTTTTGGCTCATAAACATGGTTCCCTGATCACTTGTTATCGATTGAGGAACTCCAAATTGATGAATAATATGATTATTGATGAATTTAATTACATCTATTTGAATAACTTTCTTTAAAGGATAAACCACCACCCATTTAGTAAAATAATTTATGGCCAACAAAATGAAACTATGGCCTTTTAAAGATGGTGAATATCCAATAAGATCAATGACCTTACCTCCAAATGGGTGTGGTTTGATTATATAATCTAACTAGGAAGAAGAAATTATGTGAATTCTTCCATATTTTTGACATTATTCACAGCCTCTGGCATATTATATACAATCTTTCAAGATTAATAGCCAATAGTAACTATATCATTATATGAGCCATATTATCTTTATTTTGGACTAATGTGCTCTATATACCCTTATAAACTTGTCTTATCATATTTATGCCTCAGGAATCTCAAAAGAGGTCCATCATTACCTTGACGAAACATGACTCCTTTAATCATCACAAAATTGAATGTTTATTGCTTAAGTTTGAAAGGCACTTTCTTACTAGGATTTTTCGAAAAGCCTTTGATCTCCACTCTCCAATTTTGGGTGACTTCTTTAATGATTTTTAAAACTTCTAAGGAAATTTTATTTTTGTAAATAAATGGGTGAGACCTTTACTGTACCATGGTATACTTATGAATTAAACCTTCAAACATTTTCATCACAAATGCTATTTATGATAACTCATTTGCCTCCCAATTTTTGACTCATCAGATATATTGAAATTCTATATCATCAAAGAATTTTAGCAATTAGATAATGACAGTATAATAGGGTGACAGAGTCAAACTCATGCACTCATACTCCCCTACCATTTGACATAACACTAGTTGAGAATCTTCTTTTAGAAGAACTTGGCTTAAGATCAACTAAAATTTCTAGTCCAATTTTCAAGCCTTCATATTCTGTGTAAGTATTAGTGTATAAGAAGTCCATTTTAAGGGAGAGAAGAGTTTTTGTCCTATTTAGTGCAATTATGGTTACCTAATACCACCTAACTTCTCTATACTAGACCTATCAAATTTCAATTCCCATGGCTTCTTCTCTTTGGACCATCACTTAAGGGGATGTCAATGAGGGCAAAATTTTGGCTTTATCTGAAGTTTGTGTTCCACCAACCTTATGCCCAATCTTGATACTTTTGTATAGTCTTAAGCGAAACAATCTTCAAATTCTTTCAAGAGTTCCATTCGTTCTAGTTTTATCTTTTTTTGTAAATTTAAAAATAATTCATTTAAAAGCCATAAAAGGCATTAAAAATTAGCATTATAAGGTATTAAGGCATTACAAGTCAGAATAACTACAAAAGACTAAATATGGCATTGTTTCTCTATTATCCTAGGAATAAGCTGAAAGGTTATAAGTTCCATTGTCTTCTGGAAAAAGAACTCAATTTTTCAACAACTTGATGATCTACTAAGGTTTCTTTAATCCAACAATAAATCCTATGAGCTAATGCACGTCTCTCTATTTTGGTATTGCTGAATAATCTTCGATTTCTCTCTATACAAAGTATGTAAATAGAACAATTCAGGCTAAGACTAAGACATATCTTGTCTTATTTCGATGTATGATACTTATCTTTAGCTCACCTCAATATGTTATCCCATTCAATCTCAGGGCATAAAAGATTTAGAATGTGCTACATTTAAGCCCAAATGGAAGTTTTATATTGGCATTTGAAGTATTGGTGATCAATGCTTTCAATCTCTAAATTTTATAACTCATATAAGACATCATTGGAACCAATTATCCTATCTTTAGTTTTCAATCTGCTTCTAGCTACTAATGATGTGATGAAGGATACCTTAAGCTTCAGAGATCATTTCTAAACAATATTAAACAAAGGAATAAGAGGTATGTATGGCCTGAGGGATTTGAGATATTAAGTGATAGAGAAGTCTCCTTTGTTGATTATAGACCATATAGGTTGACCATTTAAGAATGGCTTAGGCAAGTAACTGGGGAAATAGCCCTAGAGTCTTTTAACCCCTCTTCTTGAGTAGATCTAAGAGTTTTGATCTATGACATAACTAACTCTAGCTTAAGTAGATATTCTATTAGTGAGATTTAAGACATTATCTCTTAGAAAAATAGGACTAAAAGAAGTCCAATTGTCAAACCATAACTAGCTATTATCACCTTTCCCCACCTTGATTTTCATGAAAGGATACATAACATATATCTTCCTTAGCAATTGAATGAAAGGCTAAGAATACTCTCTCTTTTCAGATAATTGCCATAAGTTAGAGTTTTTAAAGTATAATTCATTCATCCATTTACATCACAGGGATTCTTTGTCTTTAATCAGCCTTCAAAAGCTTTTGGCCACTTCCATGGTTTGGAAAGTTTGTAGTGAAGTGAAGCTAAGTCCCCCCTCTTGCTTTCTCTAACATAGTTGATCCCATTTGATCTTAGAACCTTTTGAACTGTCACTCTTGCAAGAATAAAGGAATTTTTTTAATGCATTTTTCAATGTCCTTGATGATTCTCTTAAGTAATAATAAATGTGAGCTCCAATGTGTGTGTAGGTTATTCAATACAGAAATGATAATCTGTACTTTACTAACTTGTGAAAGTGTTTGATTTTGCCAAGAATTAATCAATTTTCTATACTTCTCCAATATCAACAAACAATCTTGATATTTAAACTTCATGGAAATAGGAGTTGCTTTTAAAAAAATTTATATACAAAATAAATATTCTATAAAAAGTCATAAGAGATTGGTGCATTATGGAAATTGAGGTATAATTTGCTTCATAGAAAAGTAAAAGATCATCTACAAAACATAAATGTGTGAGAGAAAATTCCTTGCATTTGTGATATTATCTGATTCTACACTTCTAGAGGCCTTAGGACATATAACTCTATCAAGAAATTCCATAGAAATGATAAATAAGTATGAAGAAAGGGGATCTCGTTACCTTACTCCCTTGGATCCCTTAAAAAGTTCAGTAGGTGTACCATTGATAAGAATGTTGTATGAGGGAGTGGAGATACAAGTGTAAATCCAATCAATGAATGAGTTAGGGAACCCAAACCATTCTAAGCTTATCGAGACAAATTTCCAATGGAGTCCATCAAAAGCCTTATAAAAATCCATTTTCATAAAATAAATTTTGATGGATTTATTTGAGTTATATTCCTTTAATAGTTCCTACACCAGAAGTATGTTGTCTGATATTGTTCTTCTAGGAATGAAGACTCATTGACTGGCATGTATGAACTGGATCAATATGTCTCTTAATATATTGGCCAGAAGCTTTGAAGTCACTTTATAGATAGTATTGCAACAAGATATTGATCAAAAGTTATTAAGGGAGCTAGCATTAAGCTATTTTGGATTTTAAAAAATATGAGAACCATTAATCTCCCTCAATATTCTCCCAAAATTTAGAAATTCATCACAGTTTAATAAGCAAATTGCATGTAAAATGCCAAGTAGTTTGAAAAAAGTGAGTACTAAAACCATCTGGACTTGGACCCTTCATGGGGATGAGACTTAAAAGCACTGATTTAATCTCCTATGGTGTAAATGGTTGCTAGAGTTTAGGTAGAACCTCTTGAGACAAAGCGTTAGGAGCATCAATTAATTCCATCAGATCCTACAATATGGAAAGATTAGAATTTCTAGTGTCTCCAATAAAGTTCTTAAAATAACTAAAAATCATCACCCCCATATAGGATTTTTCAATCGCCAATTAATTGTCAGCATTCATAAGACCACTAATCTTGTTAGTGCCCCTTCTGGAAAGAATAGAATTATGGAAAACTTGGTGTTGAAATCAGCCTCTTATAGCCAAGCTATCCTTGCTTTTTGCATAAGCAATGAGTGATGATCCTGGAGAGCTTTGTTGTAATTCTCTAGCTTCCACACTTCTCAAAGCAAGGATACGAGGATTCTGGTTACAATCTTCCTAAGCATCCCTAAAATCTTTCTTAGTAGCTATCAGCTTTTCAAGAGTTGAATGATGATCAACCTTGTGAAAAACTTTAAGTCTAGTTATGAGAATCTAAAGTTTTTTCATTAACTGAAAGGCTGTACAACCATTGATTCTACTACTCCAAACTTCACTCTCAGTACCCATAAAACCTTTTTTTTGAGCGAAAATTGAGGAACTTGAATGGTGTTTTAAAACTAGAAGCAAGTAAGAAGTTTTTAACTTCCAAGCTTAAATGATCTAAACATATAGAGGGTCCAAAATAGGCAAGAGAAGAGGGAAATTGTCTCAACAAATGTTTATTGACCATAATTCTATCTAATTTCTTTATGATAAAGCAGTTTCCAAGCTATTTATTGCTCCATATGAAGAAGTTACTAACTAATTTAAGGTAAGTCACACCTAGCTTATTTGATTCATTTTCCAGCTCCTTTTTAAAAGTTTAAAAGTTCACTCTATCTCTTTGAGCTTCAAAAAGGTGTAATAAACAATAAAATCTCCTGCAATCACCCAAGGCATGTGCATAGAGCTTTGGAAAGAGAATAAATCTTCCCATAATTTAGCTATCTGAAATTTGAATTTGGCATAATAGATGATAGTAGTGACAAAGCTAATCCTTAGGTTTGTAATTTGGCAATTCAAATGGATATACTAATCTAGAGAGCTAAGAATAGATACCCGCACTTTCCTTTTATTGAAAAAAAAGATAATATACCATTATAGTGGTGTGATTAAAACCAAACTCCCAATCTTTTCCCAAAAATTTCATGACATTATAAAGTTTCTAAGCTTTAGTTCTTGTTTCCAAAAATCCAAGTAAAATTGACTTGTTTTCCTGAAAAGGAACTTTTACTGTTTGACCCTTATGAGGTTCATTAAAACCTATAATATTCTAAATCTTTTCCTTCCTGACCTATTGGAGGTTGGAGTGAACTACTCAATTTACTCTTGATTCACATGTTCCTCTTAATGAAGTCTATCTTCTTCTAGCTCATTGTTAGAAAGATTTGAATTAGGAAAACCAATCTCATCCTCAGGTTCCTTATCTCCTATTCTATTCTGATTGGAATTTTGAATTTCATCTTCTACTGTTAAGGCATTCTGGATATCAAGAATTGTGTCAGTGTTGATTTCTCTACTAAAGTTTGTTATAGGAGCATAAACAATCCCCATGAGTTCAAAGTAGTCTCCTATAGAGAAAAGTTTTCCAATAGGTCTCTAAGTTTGTTTCCCTATATAAGGTTTCCAATTAAATAAGAGTTGTATTTCAGCCTTAACCAATTCATTTTCCATATTTAATTTCATAACAGGAAAGGAATTAGGTAGAACCATCTTATGATTAATCTTCATAAAACTTATAACATAACAAACCTTTTCAAGTTTAGCAGTATCTAAATTTAAAGCTATAGGCTTTCCAATCGAACTAGCTAGGAAGCTTAAACCATCATATTTCCATTATTCGAGAGGAATATTGTGAAAATTAATCCATAATGGAATGGTGTCAATGCTAGTTCTACAAAATTCCTGTCGGACCCTGTTTTCGGAGCTCGGTGATCACATTCGGATACCAATATTTTTACACGACCACTTGTGTTCAAACTAAACCCTTTTTGGGCTTATCTCCATTCAAGCCTGAATATATCCAAGGACAACGTTGGTGAGTCCACAATTTACCTATAAACATGCTTCAGGTGAATTCAATTAACATAACCTCTTAAATTCTTCTTCTGTGTTTGGCCTATCGTCTGTGTTTTATCGTCTGTCTTTGAGTTTTATCGTCTGGGTTTGACCTCCTCTTATCGTCTGTATTTCATTTGCGTCTGCCTTTTGATGTGTCATCACAGACGATTCCTTGTGTCTATGCTATGACGTGTCGTCTGTGTTCCCTTGCGTCTATGTTTCATGCATCTGTGTACCTCCTTTGTGTCTGTGTGTGACGTCAGCACGGGTGATTCCTTTCGTCTGTGTTCTTCCTTTGCGTCTATGTGTGACGTCAGCACAGACGATACTCTTCCTCTATATTTTTCCTTCGCGTTCAGAACACAATCTTTCCAATTCTAACAAGCTATTCTAGTACAACAATCTTGGCAATTTCAATAGAGGAGACATGCATATATACATTTCATTATCCCAATCTTTAAAATAGCATAATCATACATAAGAAGGAATTGAATGTCACTTCCTCATTCTTTTAACCACAGTCAGAGTTATTACAAATCAATCTTAAAACAAAATATAGAAGATGCTCAATGCTGATATGCTGAGTAAGCTATTCAAAATCATTGACTTAGTACTACAGACTCTAACTATCGTGGAGATTTCGATGCCTTGTAAGGATCACTGATCTTCTCGATTTGCACCTGAAGAGTGGAGGGTAATTGGGGTGAGCTTCAAAGCTCAGTGGCTAACATACTTATAGCCATCAGTAATTAGCACAAATCCAAGCATATATATGTATAGGTACTAAGCAATTCAAATATGCTCAAGTAAGCAGATTAATGCAGAACACATAACATCCAAGTGCATCATACTTGACAATTTACAGATGCAATGCACAACCAATGGCTCGAGGGCTCCATGGAAACAGAATGGAGAAACTGAAGTTTACACCATGAACAGAATGAGTCCTTTTTCGGAGCTCATATGCCACAAGCGGGCAGCCGGGAGAAGGCTCTTGTCAACGTGCATGTGACGAACAGAATAGTTCCACTCTCGCCCAAACAAAGCACATATTCATTTAATCATATGCTCAAACTTTTATGTTTGTTTATCTTTTCATTCAAACAAAATGCCATGACTTATTTCAGTGGCATAATTTGATCAAAATTTATAATCACATGCATTTTCAATAATCACAAAATTGTACATACACACATATATAGGCAAGAATTTGCCAAATCACATAATAACTATAAATACATTATCCACCTAATTTGCTTGACAACCCAAGTTTAGTGTTGTCTTTCCTCTTCGCCTAGAATAGGACTTGCTTGGTTTCCTATATAAACCAAGTTCTTATTCAGTAGGAATTCAAATTTGAGAACCCATAGAACTAAAAGTATGAAATTGACCCTAGAAAACATAAACCCACACATTTCCTAAGCTCTTTGAACCAAAAGCCCTTCAAAACTTCAATAGATCTAAAAATCGACTTATCTTGAATCTTCACCAACTAATAAGATTCTTGACTCTAAAGAAAGTTCTTCCTTTCCTCTTTCTTTTTCCCTTCTTGCACAACTTCAAAACCACTCTTTAAAACTAAGAAAAATCAAACCCTAGCTTAGCTTTCTTTCTTTCCTTTCTTTTCTCTCCAACGATACTTTGTCCCTCTTCTATCTTCTAATTTTTTGTTTCTCTCACTTCACTCTCTTCAATTCATGTTTTTAATCTTCCACTTCACAAGACAATGTTTCCCTTTCCCCTTTTTACCCTTAATGAATGCTAAAGTCCACTTTACCCTTCCTTATAAACTTAAGTTCTTTTAACCTTAGGTCATCTTCCAAAAATATCCTTATGCATCCTACAACATCAACACTTTAGTTCCATTAATCCATGAATTAAATCCTCCTAAACTTGACATAATAATTAACTCCAATTAAAAGATTTATCTATCAATACTAGAAAATTTATTCCAATTATGCTTACTAAAATAAAAAATTTTGGGGCCCAACAATTGAGATATGTATTTACAGTGTTTCTAGTTAGCGAGTTAAGCAAAGCTAAATAGGAAGGAAGGAAAGGCATTAGAAGAATTACTTTGCCAAATTTACGGTTTGGGACTACAATTAATCTAATTTCTCTTTGTGTGTATGTTTTAAAGGATACAAAGATTCATTTTGAAGTGTAATGGTTTCTGGGATGATGCTTTGGTGTTATTTTGGTGTTATCTTTCATAGAATTGGTTGAATATGACAAGAGAGTATCATGTAGTGGAATTCTGTGTAGGGTTTGTCGAACTAGTCATATTATTTGGGTCATAACTCATCATACAGACCTCTAAATTAGGTTATTTCAGTTTCATATAAACAATAGGACATAAATAAAAATCTCTAGAAGAGACTATGTCTTAATTCTGGCTTTATGATATTTGAAATTGAGATAAAAAATGGTGACATGATGTTGCCCCTATTTTAGAGGTCCAAATGGCTTGATTTTTATTTCTTTGGAAACTGGAGACATTTAATAATAAATTTTCAGAAGATCACAAACCATAAGTTGAACTTTTTCTATATGAAAATTTCTAATATGAAATTTAGGCAAGGGACACAGTGGGAAGAAAATTGCACTATTTTAAGTTTGTTTTCATTTATGATATTTATCAAATCATATTTGAACCATTTTGAATTTGTATGAAACTTTTCAAACACGTTGAAATAAATTAAACATGACTTACCTTATGTGAATTGGGTGATCGAACATTGGAATTTGAGATTGAGCATAATGTTTACTAAAGAAAATTTACATTTACATAAATGATTTGTATGTATATTTATCGTTCATATGTGTATGGTACGATTATATAAGTGTGATTTTAATACCCTTCTAATGGTGGTAAGTTGTGACTAACGTGTATAAATGCAACTATAGATTTTATGACTTGAAATGTGTATAATATTATTTTTCAAAATATGAATTGTGAAATTGGAAAATGGTTAAAGGAAATGTTATAGCACTTGCGCTATTGTTTTAGTGGTAGATAGATAGGCATGCCTATAGGGTTACAGTGTAGTTGCTATAGTTTGATGCCGATGGTGTCTTCATTTTGAGACTATAATGTCTCCACAGTTTAATGCTTTCGAGTATCCACAGTTTGATACTTTCGAGTATCCACATTTTTATATCTTCGAATATCCATAACTCCCGTTATCCACACCCAAAGGAATGTGCAGACCTAATACATAAATTAAAGTAAATAGTTATAAATAGGAAATAAATCATGAAAACATAAATAATTAGTATTAATAAGCATTTGCATTTGAATTAACAGTTTGTATCAATGAGCGTTGAATATCAATGTTTGGTTTATGAAAGTGAATTTATGGTATATAAGTTATGCTTTTTCTAAATGTATGTGGTTAGCAGATGAATGTTATTAGTTGTTAATCAGTGTAGGTCTAGGTCATATGAGTGAGGTACAGGGAACATCTGCAGGGACTAAGGCCAATAGTTAGGAGTAAATGTACCTTTAGAATGTGTTTTGGTTTAAAATGATTATACATGTAAAATAGTAAAGGAAATTGTATGTTTTCTTTTTGGATTATCATGTAAGTATGAAGATGTAATATTACTTTTAAATGATAATGTTAAATGAGGTGAAATTTTGTAATGTGTTTATGTATATCATTGAATAGAAATGTATGCCATGAACGTATGCACAAGAAATTAGTTGCCATGTATGTGGGTAGTTGTAGATTCTATATACGGGTGCTACATACTCCTTATTCTTAGGCATAAATAAAAACTCCCTAATTTGAAGAAAAAATAGAATTAACAGCTTTCTAATGACTAGGCCATAAAAACAAAAATAATCCAAAAGATAAAGTCATCCTAATGTAATATACAAACATTTAGGTACATTTTCAACCCCTTCCTTACCTTAATAACTACAAATTCCTAGTTTGTTTTTTAATTCATTAAATATGGCTTTTGAAAGTGGCTTTGTTAGGACATCTGCAGTTTGATCATCAGTCTTACAATAAAAGTAGACATATTTCACCTTCTCTCTACACTTTCCTTAAGCAAAATCAACTTAATCTAAAAATACTAGTATTACCATCAAAAACAGATCGTTTGACATTAAAACAAAAGCTTGATTATCAACAAAAATCTAAGTTTGCTTATTTTTCCCCATATGTAAATCTACAAGGATATTAATGAGCCAAGTTGTTTAATTTACAATAGCAATGGCTCCCACATGTTTTGCCTCAACTATGTTTTGAGCGACAACATCTTGCTTCTTTAAACACCATAAAAACACCCTTGAGCCAAAGCTAAAATGGCAACCTATTATACTCCTCATATCATCAGCTGAACCTCCCTAATCACTATCAAAATATCAATGAAGTTTTAAATTCTAATAGTGAGTGTACATAATTCCATAATCTATAGTACCTTTGATATATCTCACAATTTTTTTGGCATTATGAACATGCTATTTATTGGCACAATGAATAAATCTTGAAAACATACTTACTACAAACATAATATTGGGTGTATTAGTAGTAAGATACATTAAGCAATCAATTAGGTTTCTATAATGATGTTCATTCACCTTAAGCTCCATCATCTTTGCTAAATTTTTCCTTCAAGTTCATTGGAGTAATAATGCTTTTGCAATCCTTACATGAATTTTTGAAGTATTTTCCTTGCATACTTCCTTTGGCGTATGAAGACTCCATCTTTATTTTGCTTCACCTCTATTCCTAGAAAAAAAAAGGTGATTCAGTCAAGGTCAGTCATCCCAAATGCTTAAAGCATTTTAACTTCTTTATTAGCTTATCATCATTTCCTATTATAAACAAATCATTAACATAAACAGAAACTACGATTAATTTAGTTTGTGTTGGCTTAAAATATAATGTAGCTTCACTTAGACTTTTAATGAATCCATGTTTTGAATATGATCATCAATTTTATTGTACCAAGATCTAGGGGCCTATTTAAGACCATAGAAGGTCTTTTTTAGCTTGTAGACCTTCTGCTCCTATCATTTGACTTGAAATCCTTCTAGATGCTCTATAAACATTTACTCCTACTTATAACCATTTAAGAAAGCAGATTTTACATCTAAATGGTAAACTTTCCATCTATTATACACAGTTAAGGCTAGCAACATTCTAATCATATCACGATGTGCAACTGGAGAAAATGTTTCTAAAAAATCTACTCTAAATACTTGAGCATATCCCTTAATCACTAATTTTCCATTTTATTTATTTATATAACCATCTGCATTAAGTTTCGTTTTATAGACCCATTTAACTTATATGGGCTATTTGTGTTGTGGTCTGTCTACCAACTCCTATGTGTCATTTTTTTAATCAATCTAAGCTCTTCTTTCATAGCATCTATCTGCTTGTTATCCTTCTTAGCTTCTTTGAATTTTGTAGGTACTAGGATAGCAATATTTTTTTCATAAATTTTAGATAAAGGCATCGTATTTTTGACTGGTATGTCATCTACAGCATTAGCAAAGTTTTGGAACTTTTGAAAATTGCTTTTTCATTGGCTTCTCCCAGATCCATTATTTTTCCTCCATAAATTTGACTTCTTTGCATACATCCATTTTGTTGCTGAAAAATTCTATAAGTTTTAGAAGTTTTTTTGTACCTAATTAAAACGTCTGGTTTAATCTTTTTATCAAGTTTATCACTCTTAACCTGCGACACATAGGAAAAAAACACAACAAAAAATTTTGAGGTTATGTAAATTTGTCTTATAACCAAACTAGACTTCAAATAGAGTTTTTTCAGATAAAACTTTGGTTGATAGCCTATTCAAAAAAAAAAAAAAGACAACAGTGTTTGTAGCCTTTGCTTATAGTTTCTTTAGCAGTTTTTTTGTGTGTTGCATACAACTTGTCATTTCCATAACACTTTGATTTTTCTCTCAGTTACACCATTCTGTTGTGGGATGTAAGGTGCAATAAGTTGGTGTTAATTACTAGCTTCTTCACAAAAATCTATCAAAAGACTTCATTTGTGTATTCTTTCCTATTATCTAATCTTATTGTATACAACCTACAACTACTTTGATTTTCTAAAAAGGCTTTGTATTTCAAAAATATATTTGCAACCTCAAATTTGGATTTGAAGAAATAAAGCTAGAAAAATCTGGTGAAATCATCAATAAATGCAATATAGTATTTATTAACATTTAAAGATGATGTTTTCTAAGGTCCTTCAATATCTGTGTACACTAGCTGTAGTTTGTATGTTGCTCTCTGTGATGTTTGAGGGAATGGTTCTTTCCATATTGACAAGCCACACAATCAACTAACTTTTCTT
>JAOTAY010035692.1:0-23512 GCA_025629805.1 Erythroxylum baracoense
ATTTTCATGCTAGATAATTTAATAAAATAATTAAAATAAAATAAAAAGATAAAAATCCTAAAAGCGGGATCCAACAAGAAAGGTGTAGAGAACTCAGTCGCGGACCACTTGAGTCGAGTTGTGAAGGAATAGGATTCAATACCATTGCAAGAGCTATTTTCGAATGAGCAACTGCTAACACTTCAAGATAATATGCTGATATTGTGAACTATCTAGTGAATCATGAGATACCTAATGATTTAAGTAAAGCTAGATTGAACAGAATAAAGAGTGATTCAAAATATTATATTTGGGATGATCATCAATTATGGAAGAATTGTTCTGACCAAGTAATTAAGAGATATGTGCCTGAACATAAATGTGAACCTATTTTGAAAATTTGCCATTCGTATGTTTGTGGTGGTCATTTTAGGCCTAATAGAACTACTAGGAAAATGCTGGTTTTTATTGGCCAAATATATTTCGAGATTCCTACATGTTTTCCAAAACATGTGAACAATGTCAGAATGTAATGTCTCGGTAAAGCTTATGTCCAAGATCATTATGAATTGCCTCCAGCATTGGCTCCAACAGTTTATAACGCCTACTCAAAGTAGTTTTCTTTTAGGAAGAGGTACTTCTGATAATATTATTCTTGTTCAAGAAACTATTCACTCTGCTTGATGATGAAGATTGATTTGGAAAAGGCTTATGATCGTATTGATTGGGAGTTTATGAAATGGGTTCTTCAAGATGCAGGGTTTCTTTATACCTTTGTGTCTTTTATCATGTTTTGCATCACTTTTACAGAGATGAATTTTCTTTAGAATGGGGAAGTCGTTAATTACTTTAAACGGTCTCAGGGTCTCCGTCAAGGTGCCTTTATCTCCTTATCTTTTTATTTTATGTTTGAATAAGCTTTCCTGCTTGATTGAACAAGAAGTAGCAGCGGGTACCTGGAAGCCTATTAGTTTATCCAGTGGTGGGCTTACTATTTCCCATATGATGTTTGTCGATGATTTAATCTTGATGGGCAAAGCTTCAATTAAACAAAGCAAAACCATGCTCACCTGTTTAGATACTTTTTGTGCCTTTTCAGGGGCAAAAGTTAATGTTGCTAAGTCTAGATTTTATGTTTCCTCGAACACTACAAAGACAATAGTAAACGACATTCAAAGGTGTACCGGTATTGCTCTATGTGTTGATCTTGGATTGTATTTCGATGTTCCCCTTCATATGCAGTTTGTTTCTCCAAGAACCTATGACCATATTCTATCAAAGATTAAGACAAAATTGACTGCTTGGAAGGCTGATCAACTCTCGCTTACTGGTTGAGCCACTCTTGTGCAATCTATCACTAGTACCATGGCTACTTCCCATCGCTGTATCCACAGAAATTGACTCTCTCAATAGGAAATTTCTTTGGGGTTCAACAGATAATAAGCAGAAAGTGCCGCAACTTAAGTGGGATATGGTGCGTCGTCCATGTAAGGAAGGTGGCTTGGGTTTTCGTAAAACTGCAGATATGACCTTGGCTTTGTTGTATAAACTTGGTTAGAAACTTAAGGCCAATGCTAGTGGTTTATACGCTTGTGTTTTAAAGGCTAAATATTTTCCAGGCTCCACATTTTTACAATCGCTAATAAAATCTGTTGGTTCTCATACTTAGAGTAGCATTTGTGCTAGTAAGAATATTGTCCAGAACGACTGTTCCAGATTAGTTGGGTATGGTAATCAAACATCCTTTTGGTTTAATAAATGGCTAGATAACTCTGCGTTGGTCTCGTTAATTAATCTAAATTCCCTTCCCCTTTTGCAAGATGCGAAAGTATCTGATTATTTGGACAACGAAGTAGATTTTCAGCATATTATAACCTCCTTACCCGAGGAAACCTGAATTATTCTCTCTCTTTTCATGTCTGTTCACGTAGAACCAGACAGGACTATTTAGTCTGCTTTTCCCTCTGGTGTGTTCTCAGTAAATTCAGCTTATACTCTTCTACTTGGGACATCACAAGGGAATTTCAACTGGAATTTAGTTTGGAAGAAGACCTTTCCTTCTTGCATCAAGTTTTTCTTGTGGCTGGTAGTTTATAATCGCTTGTTGACACGTAAAGCTTATGTCTGACACTATATCACTACTATAGACAATTGTCCAAGATGTGAAAATCTTTGTGAATCAATTTTACATTTACTTCAAGATTGTCAAGAGTTGCAGGGCCTCTGGTCCTCTTGGCTCTAAGGTCGTTGGTTAGATGTTTTCAATTCTTTATCTCTTGTTGATTGGATTCGAGTTAATTGTTGCAACTCTTTTTTCCTTGTTGCTAATAATATTCCTTAGGCTGACCTTTTCTGTTATACATGTTGGTATATATGATGCTCACGTAATTATGTTGTTTTTGAGCTAGAATTTGTCTGGCACTCCCATGTTACTAATATCATTTATGCAAGTGTGCAGAATTTTTGCAGATATAGCACAATGCAAAAGGCCTTGATGTTGAAGCAGGATATGCTAATTGCTTGGAGTCCACCACCAACTGGTTGCATCAAAATTAATGTGGATGCCTCAGCACTCACAAATTCGGGAGAAACAGTGATTTGAGGCCTTACCAAGAATTCTGAAGAAAGATGGCTGTCCGGGTTCGCAAGGAGACTTGGTTGGGGGAACATTACGAGAGCTGAATGATTCAAAATTTATTTTGGACTTCTTTTGGCATGGGATCGAGGCTTTCAAAATGTGCTTCTTGAATCAAACTCTCTTTTAACCGTTAACAACGTGAACGGTAACCTTTATCTTACAGATAAATTCTATCGAATTATTCATGCTTGTAAGGAACTGCTTAGCCACCCTTAATGGTGTCGGGTTGTGCATATTTATTACGAAGCAAATATGTACGCTGACTACTTGGCTACTTAGGCTTCTGGAGGCCTTTTTTAAGTTACTTACCTAGAGAGCCCCCCTAGACAACTTACATCATTTTCTTCAAGAGGATCTCTTGGGTGTTGCTCAGCCTAGGGCCGTCCCTTTTGAAACCTAGCAAAATTTAATTGCTCCCTTGTACCAAAAAAAACAATGTCAGAAACAAGGTAATTTATCTCATATAGATCAAATACCTTTATCTCCAATCCTCGCATATGAAAATTTTGATGTATAGGGCATCAATTTTATAGTACCATTTCCTTCCTCTTTTGGTTTTGTTTACATTTATTGGCTATGAATTATGTTTATAAATGGGTAGAAGATAAAGCCACTAGGGTTGATGATTCTAAAATTGTTGCAGTATTTGTCAAGTCTAACATTTTTGCTAGGTTTAGAACATCATGAGCATTGATTAGCGGCTAGGGTACTTATTTTACAATCAATCGGTGAGAAATATTTTGAAGAAGTACCTTGTCACTCACAAGGTGTCCACGAACCACCATCCACAGACAAACAGGTAAGTAGAGGTTTTAAATAGAGAAATCAAGTCAATCATTGAGAAAAAGATGAGCCCAAGTTGTAAAGATTGGAGTCAACGACTTAATGATGCTCTTTGGGTATATAGGACTGCATACAAGACACTGATTGACATATCTCCATACAGATTGATTTATAGAAAACCATGCCATCTTCTAGTAGAGATTGAGCACAAAGTTTTTTTGAGCTATTAAGCATTGCAATATAAAGATGGATGTGGTAGGTGAACATAGAAAATTGCATCTGCAAGAATGGGAAAAGCTTAGGCTTGACTCTTATGAGAATGTAGAAATTTACAAGGAAAAGACGAAGCAATTTCATGATAAGATGATTATTAGGAAGAATTCTATTATTGGACCAAAATTTCTTCTCTATCATTTATAACTTAAACTTTTCCCAGGTAAATTACGTTCCCGTTGGATTGGATCTTTTATTGTTACTAATGTGTTTTTGCATGGTGTAGTTAAAGATGAACAAGAAATTCAAATTTAATGGTCATCGACTAAAACCCTTATATGAAGGATTTCAAGTGGAGGATATGGAAGTAATATGGTTAGAAAACCCTCATTATCAAGATTGAGCTACGTGGAGTCGAGCCAATGATGATAAACAAAAGCGTTACTTGGGAGGCAACCCAAGGGAAGTTAATTTCTTTTTATTTCCATTTTCGCATCTACTGTTTTTGTTAAATGCTCCATTTCTTGCATTTGATGTTGCATTGGGGACAATATAAGTTTTAAGTGTGGGGGTGGAGATCTTTTTATTTATACACATTTTAAAGCTTAATTGTTACTTATGTGACTTCTTAGGCATTTTCAAAATCAAACAAACAAATAGACATTTTCTCTTTTCTTATTCCTTTTAAAACTATATAGACATAATTATAGCGTGAATTGACTAGAACAATTCATGGCAACTTTAGCATGTACTTTTGCTCTTATGATTGGTCAATATGCATTATCTTTAGAAGAGTGGTAACTAGTGGTAGACAAAAGCCAGTGAGATTTTGAGCCTTATTAGACTGACACGTCCATATCAGTTTTGTTGTCTTTTTGTTTATGTATGACCTTCATGACATGTACATCCTAACTTTGCTTTGATTTTCTATTCAAGACCACATTTTTATCACATGCATTAACATGAAAATGATTAGGCATTCTTTGTTTTTACAAGCTATATTAGCCAAATAGCCTAGCCACTGATATGGATTTTCCTTTATTAAGCCCCTTTGAGCTTTATTGGTCTTTCTTACTGTACTAACCATATTAAATGCTTTTAAACTTAACCAAATTTCCTACCCAAGCCATAAAGCTAGTGAGGTATTTGTTGATTGTTGATGTACACAAGTCTACGTGTGGGGGTATGCATATATGTGTGTTGGTTATATTTGTCGGAACGTCATTTTATGAATTCCATTGACGGTGAAGCTTCTTTCTATTTTTTTAAAAAAAGAACCAAAAAGAGAAAAAGAAAAAATGTATTTAAATAAAAGTATCTAGGAGGAAATGCAATTTTTTTGCAAAGTTCATGCTTAATGTCTCCTCATAAAGTTGTATTGAATGGGCGATTTAAGTATGTTGCTTATGAGGTAGATGTTATTTTGGAAGGATTACTCCTTATAGTTGCAATGTCTTATCAACGATTTTTATGAGTGATTCCTTCTGATTGGTTATGCTTCATTTGAGTTGTAAAACATAGTTGTTGCATTCATCATAGCTGATGGTACCTTATTTTGAATGAATGTTAGCTTTTGCACAATATTGCATTGAGTATCACTTTTGCTTCTTTAGCTTTAATGGTTTTTATGGTACATTATCCAAATACATCTCACTTTAACTTTGCCCACATTGTAACCTTAGAAAAATCCTTTGATTCATGGTTATATATGTGAATTTTAGTGGTGGAGAAATGAAATGATATGTAAAGTTGTGGAATTTATTGATCACGAATGGTATTTGATTGTATCTGTGAATTTACCATATTTAAACACATTTTGTCCAAGTCTGCCTCTAGATTGCTCAGTTTCTAAAGGTGATGAATGTTGATTGATCAGTAGTAGAAGCATTGAATGTTGAGTTCTTGCTATGGTTTTAGAAGTTATTTCTCTTTATTTATTACTATCTCTTCTTGAAAAATATGGAAAGTAAGTGCTTTGGTTTGTGACTTTGGTTTTGATGATTTGCCCGAGGACAGTCAAAAGCTAAGTGTGGGGGAACTTGATATATGCTTAAGTGTTGATACATTTAATCCTTGACACTTAGTACTTAATGATCGACGGTTTACGTATGCTAAGTTTTAATCTTTATAACCTCGATAATACCGTACTAAGTTATCGATCCCACGAGGAGGAGTAATTTAAGCACTAAAATCTATGGCTTGACTAAATTTCACAATAAATCAAAATAACAAACTAAGCAGAAAATTAATCAATTAAGCGATCAATCTCAAGAATTAAATTCAGAAATATAAACAAGATAGTAAATTGCATAACCCAATCAAGAATCAACTTAGGAACTACCAGTTGAGAAAAAAGGGTTTTTAATCTAACTTAAATGAAAATCTAATTGATTATGGAATCACTGAATTACTGGATCTAGACGGTCCTAGGGTGGATTACGCTCTCTCGAGTTATAATCTTTAACCATAAACCCTAATTTAAATTATATAATTGAAATCTCTCGATTTCTAATTAACCCAAAATCTAAATTATTTTTAAAATGTCCAATAACCTACTAGAAACCTATGCTCGATCTCTCGTTACACGATTTTACCAGTTTGATTCAATTCTTTATCTATCAAATTATCTAACTCTCGTTAGCCCAATTTGATGATATTCACTCAGTTCATTCTCTCAGTTTATTACCGAGTTATTAAGCGCAGAAATTGAATCACAAATAACTCAATAAAAACACAATAAATCAAAATTTATTAATATCAAAGATAAAAATCTCGAAGGTAAGTTTAGACAAAATATCAACATTCAACAAAACCTATTCTCAACGACTATCCCAATTCTATACATCAATAAAATTGAAATAAAATTGAAAAATACTATTGGAATGGATTAGTAGAGGCAACAGCGGGAAACCACCTATTCCGGGAAGTACTTCGCATCAAGCTTCTTCTCTGTGTCTCTCTTCCTTCGTCTCCTTCCTCAATCTCTTAATAAGCTCTCTAGGGTTTTCAGAATTAGACTTATGCAAAAAGCTCTCTCTTTTGTTCTTTAATGTTCTATTTATGCCGTCGAAGCCCCAGGGTTGATTCGGGGTTGAAATCATCCGAAAAGTCCCTCGAAACATGACGTTTTAAGATGTTTTTATGTCTGCTCGATGCAAGTCATGATCGTGGCCCTATTTGTCATGATAGTGGCCAGCGTTTATCCCTCTCTATCACAATCGTGACCAAAGTGGCACGATCGTGGCCTGGTTCTTACAATCGTGGCTTGGATCCTGGTGGCTCGCCTCTTTCTATCACGATCGTGACCTATTGTGCCACAATTATAGGCCATGGTTTTGGCCTGAAACTCTTTGAAACTTCTCCGTTCTTCGTCGTTTACCTTGAAACACTAACAAACACATCAAAGTACCTAAAAAATATAACATTTAAGCTCAAAGACTTATACTAGCGCATAAAAAACACTTAAATAGATAAACTATCACAATTAACACCTAAATACACCATAAACACTCAAATTAACACTAAACAAATAACAAATTAAATCCTAAAATATAATGCAAATCACAATTATCACTTAATGCTTTAAATGCTTAAGACACTCAATTTAGTTCATATTTGATTTTAGATACAATTTGGAAACGTAATAGCTAAAGTAAGCCGAAAGCATACTCGTTGAGCCATCTTTTTAAGATTCAAACTTAATTGGCTTCATCGAGCAAGAAGGAGAAGGGTAGAATGAAGAGGAGATAAGAAAATATCAAAAGGAATGTAGACATGCAAGGTCATGGCCATGAGATGTGTCTAACAGCTATGAAAAATTAGTCATGGCTGTGAGACCTATGACACGCCCACGACTCACACCAACAGGCGTGATGCCACCTATTCACCTGTAATCCTAGTTTTTTTACTATAAAAGCATTGTTTTATGACGGTGGAAAGGATACTCGGACAGATGTGATTTTCATCATTTCTTCTTCAAATTTTCACATCTTCAAAGGTGATTTATGGCTCTTTCTTGGAGATTGATGGAGAAGATGGAGGGCTAACCTTCCCAGCGCCAGTTCGGAGGTGAAATATGCGCCAAGGAGTGCATTTAAGCATATCCTCTTTATGTATCGTGTTCTTTCCCTCTTTTCAGATTGCTTATGTTATCTTGTGTTTATTGATTGGGTATTGTGTAAGAATGATCTTGATACTCTATTGGATTGTTTTTTATGAAAACCCATTTCTAGAACTTTGAATACGATAAGTAATAGTTGTGTTTGAATTCTTTTATGGCAACTAATGGTATTATATCATTAGGGATAACGTGACCTAGGTTAAATAATTCGATCTTATTTGATTATTGCTTAGATACGTATGTTTTTCTCACTCATAAGGTGGTTATCTGATTATAATTAACAATCTCTTCTTAATTAATTATGACCTAAGAAAAAACTTGGATTAACAGAGCTTGTTAATTCAAGATCAATAGTCTAAAAAGAGGTGTGAAGATGATAATGTAATAACGTTTGTGAAATTATGCGTAAGCTGAGATTAAATCAAATAATCTAATTTCAACCCATTCATAAATTTTCTCACTATTTTTCTGTTTAATTTGATTTAGTTTCATATATTCATTCTTATGTTGTTTTCTAATTTGCATCAAACCTAAACCTACATATAAGATAATTTAGGAAAGTAATTGGATTTAATCTCTGTGGGATTGACTTAGACTCACCATTGTTATAGTTGTAGGTCTAGTTATTTTGTGTAGTGTTACGACGCACTACCCATAGGCTAGAGAAATAGAATCAGAATGATGCTAGAGTAGACATATAACTAGCATTAGACTCATCTTTATTAAGCACCTAAAAATTTCTAGAACAAAATTGACACCGATATGTCTTAGACAGGCATTAGTCACATATGATTAAGATTTTATCTCTTTTAAGCTTCATATTTCTACTTAGATAAGGATTAACTTTTCAAAGTTATTTGATCATTTTCTAGTTATATTATGATACAAATTTTCTTTTCTTTTAAGACTTTATTTCTATTTATATCTATAAAAGGCATCACATTTATACAACTAAGAATCAATTAAAATATAAATCAATTTGAGACTTTTCTTCACTTTTAATAAGAATTTCCTATTGGTTCTTTAACAAGAACTTAAACAAATCTTATCAAGATAACTTACGATGATCAATTTTTTTAATGGATTTGGTTCTAATCAGAAGGTTTGATTAGGGTTGAGTTTCTTTACTTGATTTTGAAGTTGATCTTAGGTTTCTAATACCTTGTGATTTGTGTTCTAAGTAGTTTTTAGTCTAAGGTTTGCATTATTTGGTATCAGAGCTTTAACTCCAAAAATTAGGTACTATTTACCTTTTAAGAATTTGTCTTTTCTTTCTTCTTATTTGTGATTTTTTCATTCATTATCCATCATATTCATTTTTTTTCTTTTTGTATTTTTTAATCTAGCATTCACTTTATGTTTTCTTCTTTAATCAAAGTTGTTCCATTCACTTTTCTCTTAAGTTTTTAGTTAGTTTAAATCATAAATACATAAAAATAAAAAGAAAAAATAAGAAAAATGAGAGAAAATAAAAAAGAAAAGACATAAAAAATAAAAAATAAAAATGCACATCAAATCTAAATAACATATACTTCGTAACCTGGTTATTAAGTGTTCTAGTATGTTATAAAGTATTTTAATCCTTCTTAATTTTAGGAAGTATTCTTATTTTTGTTTCATCTTTGTTATCATTTTGTTAATTTTGCCTCCTTTGTTCTTTGTTGTTCGATTCACTTTCTTCATTCTTTCTTGTTGATTTCACTTCCTTTGTTCTATCTTATTGATCTTTATAACCTATTCTTAGCTTCATTTTTTCATTTCTTATTGACGCTAATTTTCATCAATAAAAGCTAATCACCTCATTATCACTTGTTGTTTTGGTATAAAGGGCTTATAATGGAAGTTGACTAGTAAAAGGAAAGAGTGGTTAGAATATCATTGAGAAACGTTGAAATTAAGTCAAACACAAGTGGGATAGTAACCTAAACTGAAGTGTAAACACGTAAAGGAATGTGTAAGAAAAAACTAATTTGTTTATTCCTAATATTTTCTTAGAAGGATTAAATATTAGTAGTAGTAGATATAATAAAAAAAATAATTTCAAGAGTCAAGAGGCTTATAAAGGCTATTTAAGACATATTCATGATTTTAAATATGATATTTAATTATTTAGACTCCCTATTCAGACTTAAGTATTTTAGGAACCCTATATTCGATGAGGAGGAGAGGTGGATTTCAATTATGATGAGATTAGTTCTATAAAGGGTAAAAATTTTATTTCATAATGAGATGAAAATTTAAATAGTATTAAAATAAAAATTCTTACCCATTATGGGAATAATGACCCTGAATTACACTTTGAGTAGGAGAGGAAGGTAGAAATATGTTTGATTAACATAATTACTTCAGAAAAAGGAAGATTAAACTAGCAGTGGTTAACTTCAAAGATTATGCTAGTATTTGGTAAGATCAGTTTTCGATTAATAGGACTAAAAATAGTAGGAGGCCTATTTGACTAGGAGAAGAGATAAAGGCAATAATGTGCAAGAGGTTTATACCTAGCCAGTATTATAGGGACTAATGTAAAAGGTTGCAAGGTCTGACTCAAGGTTCTATAAAAGTAGAGAATTTTTATAAGAAAATAGAGAAAACCATGATTAGGTATGATATGAAGGAGGACCATGAGGTTACTATGGCTAAATTTATTGGTGGGTTGAATAAAAGATAGTTGACAATGTAGAGTTGTAACATTATATGTGCTAGTAGTATACACTAGGCCAATGGTCATATGTGACTTTGTAATGACATTTTGATTTATTATTTATATATTATGAGGTATTCTTTTATATATGCATGTATATCGTTTATGTAATGTGATTTACATTCCATGAATAGTATGAGGCTTATGTTATTAAGTGCGTGACATAATAGTAAAACCATAAGCATTATAATACTATTCTAAACTGTCCCTAGTCGATCATTATTAGTGGAACAATAATGAATTAAGGATAGTAAGTGTTCTGATTGATGATCACATTTTACTGATCATGGATATGAGTTATCAAATCAGATACATTGATATATGTTAGAGAACATATATTGGACAGACCCATAGAGAGAACACCACATGGTCTCATGTCATTAGTGATTCTCAATATAGTTTGACTTTAATCCTTTGACCTGAATTCATCATAGTTCCTTACATAAGGAATTCAGTGTTTTGACATTAGACCAAGTTATCTTTAACTGGATAGTAGTCTTATGCTAGACATTAAAGGAACTATGCGGTGGGATGTGAATGACGAAGATGGGATTTATACCTTTCTTAAATGAGAGAGATATCATTTGGGCCTCTTGATAAGTATGACTGAAGAAATGCATGGTCATGCTCAAATGAATTGATGAGGAGTCATCAATGTCATTTATTATAGTCAGTCAACTTGGGAATCAAGAAACTATGATTAATCAAAGGTTGACATGTACCATGCCTTATTATTAATCTTGATATCGTGTTACAAAGGGACTGAGTTTGTAATCATAGTTACAGGTTAAATCGGATTACCGATCTTCATTTGATTCGGGTAGTCATAATGTCTTATTAGAGGTCGCTTATGACTTATGGGCCTTGAAGTGTGATCAAGCCCATTACTAACATCAAATGAGCCTACAGGGTCGCACACAAACAGTGATGTGATTTGGGCTTATTCTCTTGGGCCTAATTTATTAGGCACTGAATAAATATATGTGGATATATTTATTACGTTATATTGAATTAAGTTGTCGGGCTTTCATTATATGAGATATAATATGGGCCGAAACTTATTAGGCTTCCATAATCCTAATGTGTTTAGGATTATGATATTCTTATTCCTATTAAAACAGGATTATCCTATTCCCACTAGGAGTAGGGATAAGGGCTTCTCTATAAATAGAGGGCTTATGTCTCATTAGAATACACACGAAAGGCCCTAGATACCTAGCCACTCGTTCCTTTTCTTGAGAGAAATTTTGTGCTGTGTTCTAAAGTGTTTTAGAATGAGCTAGCATACATTAGCAGTTGTCCATATCATTCCTCCTCGTGTGGATACCGGTAGTGGACGTTCATGAGCTGTAGCGTCAAGATATCTGAAAAGAATCTCAATCCGCGGGCTTCAAGAGGTAATTTTGTACATTTCTTGTTGTGAAAATTTGATTAACCAAGGCACAAGACCCGAAGTCCTATGATCCATTCCGCTACGCATTGTGCATTCCCGGGCCATAAGTGATCCAACAAACAATCCCCCTTACTTTAAAATTTCCTGGATCTCTCTATGACGTATTTCTCATCAACAACTATAAAAAAGAGTTTCTTCTTGTGCCTTGTTATTTCTTCTTCATTTTGCTGCAGTCTTTTTGTAAATGCCCAAACCTCTTACACTTAAAGCACTACGATTTTCCTTTGTGGCAACAATCCTTCTCTTCATGGCCGAGACTTCTTACAATTTGCATGTTGGAGAATTTTACTTTTACCTTTTGAAGAGGAACTCTTGACCATGGATGCTCTTTCAACCTTATCACCATTTTCTCCGTCCCTCATTATTTTTCTTTAGTAACTCTGATAAGGTTATATTTGATAGATCTTTAGTAACTTCAAGAGATGAAATTTTTAACTCGTAGCTTTCGAGAAGTGTCATAAGAAGCTTGTCTACAACTCTTTGAGTAAGAAATTCTTCACCAAATAACTTGATTTAATTGACAATGGACATAAGTTTGCTCCAAGTGCAAGAGGTTTGGGCATTAACAAAAAGACTATAAATTTTAAAATGAAGAATAAACAAACATGACACAAGTGGCACAAGAAGAAACTCTTTTTTAAAGTTGTTGGTGAGAAGTGTATCATGGAGAGATGTTCTCCAATATCTATAAGTTAAGGATAATGTGCATTAACAAATTTGAAGATGGTGATGAGAAATGCAATATAGTAGGAGAGAAGTGTTCTATCTGTGAAATTTTGAAGCAAGGGGCACTATAAGAAAAATGAGGTTTAACGACGGAAATTACCGACAAAAAATGAAGGATTTTCGTTGGAAAGTGAATTCGGCGACGGAAATTACCAACGAACAGAGACGTCGGAGAAATCGCCATTGGTAATATTTAGCGATGGAAATTACAAATTCTGTCGATAACTTTATCGATGGAAGTATTGTCTGTCGCTAAATTTGGGGACAGAATATGACACTTTCGTCAATAAATTTATCGATAGAATTCAAAATTTTCATCGCAAAGTTAGCGAAAGTAAATATTCGGGAAAACTGTCAGAAACATTAGCGACAACATCTTGTATTCTATCGGTAAGTTTACTACTAAATTTACAGATGAATGTTATTCCGTCAGTAAATTTAGGGATATTATTTTTTAATATTTTCCTACATTTAATTTGTATTTTTAATTTTGATTAATACTCTTATGATTGATAATTAATTTCTACAGTTATCTTTTGATAATATTTTAAATTATTTCTATATTTAATTTATCTAAAGAGTAAATTAATTGCAAATATAAAGTAAAAATTACATTAATTGATAATTAAAAAATTTTTATTTACAACAATAAGTATCTAATTCATACAAAATGACTAAGTTATGCAGCTGGTTAATGTAGATGCTCTGATTGCTGTGGTAAGGTGTTGCCCCTCCCCTTCAACTCATTTAATTCATTACAGAGCTGGGCTATGTACTCCATCAACTATTGCAATTGAGTTGCCAGTGCCTGTACTGTGCTCTGAAGCTCAACGATTATCTCATTGGATGTGAACCGCCTACTAGATGTAGCTGTAATGGATATGGAGGTTGTGAATAAGATGTATTTGCAAATGATCCTAAGTCGAAGATCCTTCCACGACGATCCCTACTACCCACTATATCAAGATATGTCTAACTCTCATCAACAGTTTGAGAGTGTTAAGACTGTCATTCAATGCTTTCTTGTATTTGATCCTATCAAGAAGCAATGTTATTAATAAGTAATAACTATTAAGAATTAATATTAAAGCATAAATTTGACATACATTAGGTTCTCTCCATCGAGTGTTGACGAAGGTCACACTATCATGCTTCCTAATATGGGTGTGCAAAAAGAGCTAGCATGGTGTACAAATCAATGGCTACCCCCTTCAAACTCATCCTCATTTACTGATGAGTTTACTTCATTACCTCTTGAGGTGCTACAAATCAATGGCTCCTTATGTCATGTCCATTCAAAATAATTTGGAAAAAACCCTTTTCTTAATAAATGGACATTCACTTCATTAATAGGAAGAAAATAAATATGTTTGGACTTTTTACATGGACATCTAATCTTTGGGTCATCCATATATGTAGGTTAAGAATATGCATATTGAATAAAAGCTTCAACTCCCTCAACAAACTCAGGATTAATGAAGTCATCAGGTGTTAATCATCCACACATCCAAGATCTATCAACACTACTCATTTATGCAAAATTGTTAATTTAAAAAAGTAATTTCATAGTTAGTATGCTTCATTTCTCCTAAGTTTACATAACATTTAACCTTTACACAACATCCCCTAAGTTTTAACAATTCTATAACCATTTCTCTTCAAACTCTACATCGAGCAATCACATTGAAGTTTAAGTATTAATCAATTGAATTTATGAACTATAATTGATTTTAATACTATGATACGTAGCATTATTTACACCTATAAATCAAGAAAGCAAGTTCTTGTTGTGACTCCTAGACTCGTGAAATTTTTCATCGATAAGCTTCATGAAAGCTGCATCACAGGTTTCCAACCTATATACCATCCTAGGGGTTTATTATACATTGGATCATCATGTATAGTAAATCTATGAATTTCTAATGTTAATATAACATATTCGTTAATCACATTGAAGTTCAAGTATTAATCAATTGAGTTTATGACCTATAATTGATTTTAATACTATGATACCTGGCATTGTTTACACCTGTGAATCAAGAAAGCAAGTTCTCGCTGTAACTTCTAGGTTCGTGGAATTTTTCACTGATAAGTCTCGTGGGGGCAACATCACGGGTTTTTCTCCTATATATCGTCCTAGGGGTTTATTATATATTGTATCATCCATAGGATCTCAAAATCAGTCCACATATAGTAACTACTTATGTAATTCATACATCTACTCATCAATGATTCAAACAAAACCCAAACATAAATACTTACACTACTAAAGAAGAATATAAAAACTCATCAATGATTAGAAGAATATTTTAAACAACAACACAAAATCAAGACCTCCTTTGCATTTACCAAAAACCCAAATGCAAATACTTTACTATTAAAGTAACACATATAGTAGACATTATTTAGATAACTTACTTGGATGGACGGACAACCATAAAATATAAAAAAGACAGATGAGTGACATTCTTCAACACAAACAATGCCACACCTATATATAAAAAGTTCCATCATAATAAATAAATAAATAATGCTTTAAGAAGAAAGATCTACTTAAAGCAACTATAATCTTTATAATTAATAGGTGTAATATGATGAAAACTAATACCATGTTACTTATACCATTTTGACCAAAACTAAATCTTTACAATTAATAAGCCAAAACTTCAAAAGTTGACATGTTTAATCTATTCTCTAACTATCGTAGCCCAAAACACAAAGATCTAAAGGTGAGAATCTTTTAACTTAAAAGTATAGAAAAATAGGCAAGCAAAGTGTAAAACTCTCAAGCATCATCTTTAGATTAGTTACTTCATCTTTTGGGATCGAGAGTTTGCTTAATCTAGACTAACTTATTTTAAGTGTCTTAAAGAGTAGGGGGTTTAAATATTTCCTTTACATTAGCACAGTCTAGTAATTTTGGGAAAGAGGCCTAATTTCCTAATTATTCGTGCTTTTTGGGAAAGAGGTTTAGTTTCCCAAACATTGGCACTTAAGTAAAATACCTCATTGGTTGGTTACTTTTTGGGAAAAAGGCCTAGTTTCCTAATTATTTGTGTTTAGGATTAGAATAAATGGAAACAAATGGGATTGAAAAAGACTATTTTCTAAGAAAACAACCTATTCTCATTTAACTTAACATCCAGAGAAGTTACCCAGAAGGTCTTATAAGAAGGACCTTGGCACTTTTATGGTAAACACATTTATATTCAACTCTACCATCCCAATATGAAGTTTAAAATAATCAAGAGAAAGCAAGTTTTTGTCTAGATCAACATATGCAACAAATAAAATCAATCAAAAGAATCAGTTATATCTATCTTTGCATAGTGGTGGATATTGGTAAGCAACTTCATCATATGATTCTCCTTCCCAGAATTGCAGTTAATGATTCTCTATATAAAGATTCATTAGGATTGTCCTATCAAAAAATGCCATCCCTAGCTGAGCTAGTTAAAATTTAGAGGCCAATAAGTAAACTCTTTGAAAATGGTGACTATATTTAACTTCTAATATTGGAGAATAATTCTTCCACTAATGAATTGAGTAAGAAAAAGAAATGTGATGCATATATAACTCATAAGAAACAAACTATTATATAAGAAAACCAAGGATTTACACCTTTAATGCAACACTTAGCTACTTCAAGTGATTTTGTTTTAGTTAATACAAATAATTATAGACTCAAACGTAGATATTAGGGGCCAATAAGTGGTAAAAGTTGCTAAGCTAATTGTTAAGCAGAACTTTGATAGATCAAAGACATAAGAAAGATCCCCAAAAAAAGAAGGCAGGATAAGTAGGGTTTTGAGAATAGTGCAGAGTTTAAATCAGGAACTTAAAGAACTACAAGGAAGAAAAATAAGGTTAAATATTTAAAGAACCTTCCTAGTAACTATCCCAATAAGCAATTAATACTTCAAAACTAGTTAAGAGATATATACGAAATCATTTATAAAATCATTTCTAAGCTTATTACATCAGGACTTAACATTAACCTTTAGTAAAAGGCGTTCAAACTTCCTTTACTTATAGAAGTTTGATTTCACAAGAGATGCTCAAAGGCTTTGAAAAGAAACATTCTAATAAAAATTATGTCATTCAATGCTTATATTTGAAATGCTTGAAAAATTAAAAGTTAAAAAGCACCTGGATGATTGTCTTTGTCCCAACAAATGCTTCAATTTTCTTCCAATCACAATCAAACCTATAGCAGGAACAAAACAACAAAAGAAGTTAAATTAAAATGCTGATGCATGCAACAAGAAAGATTATTTGTGAAGACAACATTTTGCATTAACCAGAAGTCATAATTTTAATACCTAATTGCTTTTTACTATGAACCTTGCTTCCAAATCCCCCCTTTCAGAGGACAAACTCAAATTTCAAGTGCAATAAAATATAATACTTACATAAATTCATTATTTAGAACTAGGTAGGTGTTAAGTTGTCATTTTTGCGCTAATTTTGGGGATAAATCTCTTTAATGTGTTGAAATTATTATTTAAAATTAATGTACTTATTTCTTAATTGTTCTCAGATGATTTTCAATACATGAAAGATGAAATTGGATAAAAAAGATTCAAAGAAAGTAAAGATAATTTGAATTCACAGTTGGCGGAAAAATAATTAACTAAGTGTGGGCACGTGCAAGGAAAAAGATTATCTGCAGAATCTGATTTGAAATTAGATTCGATTCACCTAAGATCTTCATGATTTTAGGAATCAAGTTGTTGCCTTACTGATGGGGATCTACGACCTGAATATGTGGGGAGTGTATTTGTTGAAGATTACGATAGGAAGGAAGAGGGAAGAGATTGAAAATCATTAAAAGGATTCACTATTCACGTTGGGAGGCAGTTTTTAGTTGTTACGTTTCCTGCAATAGTTTTTCTGGTTTTTAGGATTTTTCATATTTTTCTGGAAAAAGACCAGGGATGGAGACTTTGTATTTGGCTATTCTTTTGTTGGTTTTTACTTCTATTACGAGTAGCTAAATTCTTCTTCTTGGTTGGACGGAACCACGTTATCATCTAGTATGTGTTAGATTTTTAAATAAAGTTTATTTCATTGATGAATATTAAGTGTCTTCCGAATTGATTTTCATGATTGAATTAATTGAATTCTAAAGTGCGCAACTAGGAATTGATTTATTTAATTTATCGCCAAATTAGTAGGCTTTTACGTTCAGTCTTGCTAATCCAATGTGGCAATTAAGATTACCATCTTTACGTTAGAGTTTGGAAATTCTAAGAAGACACTTAACTTGATTAAGTGCATGTCGTACGTGTGTTATCTTGTTCATTGGTTTCTTAGTTCTTAAAGCTATTAATCAATTAAACTTAAGATTGTATCTAAGTTGTAGGCAAATAAGAATGTTTAGAATACATGTTTCTATTCATTTAATCTTAAAGGAAAACATTACCCAATGAATGTTTGTTAATGGACTGAGTTTTATATCAAGGATCCATATTAGTTTGATAACGTAGGTGATCGGAAAGCAAGATTTGTTTACTGAACTTCCAGATCTAATTATTTTTGTTAATTTTTAATTTCAGCCAATTTTAATTTATTAAATTTATGTTAATTCAAATCCCTCCACTTTGTTTTAGTTTTTAACTCGTATAACATTTGTCATTAAAATTTCTCGTATGAATGATCTCAACTCTTCACTAACTATATTTTTATTGCTAGAATTGGTATTAATTTGGTTGCAAGAGACATCATTACCAAATTTTGGCACTATTGTCGGGAAACTTCTTGATGATATATGTACATTGCATGAGTAAACAAGACAACTCAACTACTATTTGATTTAGAGATCGAGAAGTCAGCCAAAAGATTAAAAAAAACAGACAAAACAGCAACAGTAACTGCAAAAAATAGAAAGGATGGCTGTGAATCGCACTCTTCGTGAACTAGCCACGCTCACAGATGCTCAACAACCCTACTACATCAACTTTCCAAATTTGGGGGACAACACTTTTGAATTAAAATCTGGGCTCATAAATTTATTACCGATTTTTAATGGTTTACCAGGAGAGGATCCTTACAAACATTTGAAGGAGTTTGACACGGTTTGTATAGGTATGAGGCCAACAAATGTGATGGAAGACAAATCAAACTAAGAGTCTTCCCATTTTCTCTCAAAGATGATGCTCAAGATTGGATGTACTATTCAGCTGGCGAAAATGTGCAAACATGGGTTGAAGTGAAAAGCCTCTTCTTTGAGAAATATTTTCCAACATCAAGAGCTACCAACATTCGAAAGGAAATTTGTGACATTCAATATGACACAGGGGAGACTCTTTATGAATATTGGAAAGGATGCAAAAAACTTTGTGCTAGTTATCCTCAACGCCAAATAACTGACCAGTTGTTGATTCAATACTTATATGAAGGTCTTTTGCTCACAGATAGGAGTATGATTGATGCTACCAGCGGTGGAGCTTTAGTTGACAAAACAGCAACAGTTGTAAGGGATTTGATAGCAAATATGGCTTCCAATAAACAATAATCTGGGATATGTTCTGGCCATAATACAAAACACGTAAATGAAGTGATTGTGAAAACATTAAAAAAAGATTGGATGACCTTACATCTTTGGTGCAACAACTTACAGTTGTAAGAAAAGGTATGTGGAATATGTTCGATGTTAGGACATCCTACTGACACATGTCCAGTTTTGCAGGAGGAAAGTGCATAACAAGGGAATGTTGTAGGGGATTTATTGGACCAAATTAGAGGAAATATGACCCATTCTCCAGTACCTACAATCTAGGTTGGCACGATCATCTGAATTTGCGTTATAGGAACTCTCAAGGACAGCAAGCTACCACAAGTTTCCAGCAATTTAGACAACTATATGTACCTAGACAACATCAACAAATGACATTCAATTTTGAAGGTAATTCTTCCTTGGAAGATATAGTTCAATCTTTGCGCACTAACACCTTGACATTTCAGCAGGATCCTTAAGCTAATATCCGAAATCTTGAAAATCAAGTAAGCCAAGTGACAACCGCCATTAATAGATTGGAGGCACAAAGTTCTAAAAATTTTCTAGCTCAATCAGAAATCAACCCCAAACATAGTGCTAAAGCAATCATATTGCGAAGTGGGAAGGAATTGAAGAACCACCTCCAAAAATCTCCAAAAGAGAAATTGAAGAAGAAGTAACGAAGGAGACACCTGATCAGCCAAAAAAACACAGACAAGTATGCAAAATCTAGTTGTATAGCCCTTTTTTCCTAGTCGATTCACCAAGGCAAGGAAGGAGGAGTAAGAGAAGGAAATATGGGAGACTTTGAGGAAAGTCTAGGTAAATATCCTTTAATTGATGCAATAAAACAAATCCCATGTTATGCTAAATTCCTTAAGGAACTTTGCACTTCAAAACGGATATTGAAATTTGATGAGAAAGTGCAATTAAGGAAGAGTGTCTCAATCATTTTGTAAAAGAAAAAGCTTCTGCCTAAGTGTCAAGGCCCAAGTATGTTCACTATCCCATATCAAATTGGTGATTTGATAATTGAAAAAGCTATGTTAGAATTGGGCGCATCCATAAATATCATGCCTTATGATGTTTATAAGTCTTTAAATGTGGGACCTCTCAAGGAAACTAATATAGTGATTCAATTAGTGGATCGTTCAAATGCTTATCCAAAGGACGTGTTAGAGGACATTTTAGTTCAAGTGGGGGATATGCTTTTTGCAGCTGATTTTTATATTTTGCATATGGGAAGTGATGATGCTTCTTCTTGAACCCTGATTTTATTTGGAAGGTCATTCTTAAAAATCACTAAAACAAAAATTGATGTTCATAATGGGTCATTGATTATGGAATTTGATGGTGAACTAATTAAATTCAATATATACAATGCCATAAAATTTCTAGATGATGAACAACATGTTGTTTCTATGGATTTTATTAACACATGGGTGCAGGAAAACTCATTATTGAATGGAAGAGATGAACTTGAAACAATCTTGGAGATAGGAGATGCATCACAGTGGCAAGGCATCAAGGAATCATATTTGCCCAATAATGAATTGGAGGTGTTGTTTTGTCAATTGGAGAAATCCAATCAGATGGAGAAGAAGCTGCCATATGTGGAGATGTCATACAATAGCTCCAAGCTCCTACCGTCTTTGATCCAACCACCAACACTGGAGTTGAAGAGTTTGCCTATCCATTTAAAATACATCTTTTTGGGTGAGAAAGACACGTTACCTGCCATAATTTCTAATAAACTTACTCTTTCATAGGAAAATCAATAGATTCAAGTGTTAAGGAAGCATAAGGAGGCTTTTGATTGGACAGTGGCAGATTTAAAGGGTATTAGTCTCACCAATTATATGCATCGAATATTGATGGAAGATGAATCCAAGGAGGTGAGACAGCCCCAATGTCGTTTAAACCCACCCATAATGGAAGTGGTGAAAAAGTAAATCTTGAAGCTTCTTGACATTGGAGTCATTTATCCAATTTCAGATAGCAACTGGGTAAGTCCGATCTAGGTAGTTCCAAAGAGAACTGGGGTAACTATGATAGACAATAGTAATGGTGAGTTAATACCTACTCATGTTCAAAATGGATGGAGAGTTTGCATAGATTATAGGAAGCAAAATTCGGTTACTAGAAAAGATCATTTTTCACTTCCATTTATTAATCAAATGCTTAAAAGACTTGCAAGTAAATCTTACTATTATTGTTTAGATGGTTATTCAAGGTATCACCAGATTTTGGTTGCACTTAAAGACCAGGATAAAACAACCTTCACATGTCCATTCAGCACTTATGCTTACCAAAGAATGCCATTTGGGTTATGTAATGCACCAGCGATATTTCAAAGGCGTGTGGTAAGTATTTTCTTGAACCTTGTGGAGAATTATATGGAAGTTTTTATGGATGATTTCACAGTTTATGAAGAATCTCTTGAAACATGCATTATCGACCTTGAAAAAGTGCTTAAACATTGCATTGAGACTAATTTTGTTTTAAATTATGAAAAGTGTCATTTCATAGTTGATCAAGACATAATTTTGGGTAATATGTTCTCTTCTAAGGGAATTGAAGTCGATAAGGCTAAGATAGATGTTATTCGATCTTTATCTTACCCTAAGACTGTGCGGAAAGTTTGTTCTTTTTTTAGTCATGCAGGATTCTATCGACGATTTATCAAGGATTTTTCAAAGGTTACGCAACCCATGTGTAGACTACTCTAAAAGGATGTGAAGTTTGATTTTGATTTGATGAGCCATGCAAGATTGCATTTGATGAACTCAAGAAACTACTCTATACAGCTCTGGTTATTCAACTACCAAAATGGGATATTCCATTCGAGCTATTATGCGATGCTTCGGACTATGCAGTTGGATTAGCATTGGGTCAAAAAGTGGACAAGGTATCTCATGTCATTTACTATGCTTCCATGACATTTAACGATGCTTAGGAGAATTATTCCATGACGAAGAAAGAGTTTTTGGCTGTAGTTTTTAAGTTGGAAAAGTTTCAGTCCTACTTATGGGGCACGAAGGTGATCATTTATTCAGACCATACAGCTATAAAATATTTGGTGACTAAAAAAGAAGTAAAACCGAGATTGATTCGATGGATCTTACTTCTCTAAAAATTCGATTTGAAAATACACGACAAGAAATGAGCTGAAAATTTAGTGACCGATCATTTTAGCAGGATCATTCCAACCAATGCATCTGATGTTATCCAAGACGAATTTCAAGATGATAGTCTCTTCACAATTCAACAGGTAATTCCATGGTATGCTAACATAGTTAATTTCTTAGTAACTAAGTCCTTACCAAGTGATTTATCTAGAGTTGAAAATGATAAAATTAAACAAGAGGGTAAATATTATATTTGGGATGAACCTCATCTTTGGAAATTTTGTGTTGATCAGATTGTTAGAAGATGTGTTATAGATGATGAAATTCCTTCCATATTAAATTTCTGTCATTCATCTATGTGTGGGGGACATTTTGGTCCTAAAAGAACAGCTCAAAAAATTCTTGAATGTGGATTATTTTGTCCTAAGCTATTTTATGATTCTTACATGTTTTGCAAGCCTTGTGATTGTTGTCAAAGAATGGGTAGCTTGGGATCGAGAGATCAAATGCCACTTGCTAACATCCTGATATGTGAGATTTTTTATGTCTGGGAATTAGACTTTATGGGTCCTTTTCTTTCTTCCTTTGGTAAGAATTATATTTTGCCTGCTGTGGATTACATTTTGAAATGGTTTGAAGTTAAGGCTACTTTGTCTGACGATGCTAAAACTATTATAGATTTTGTTAAATCTAACATTTTTTTCAGGTTTGGAATGCCTTGAGCTATCATTAGTGATCGAGGGACCCATTTTTGCAACAAGATTTTTGAGGCTTTGATGAAGAGATGTGGTATCACACACCAGGTTTCTACAGCCTATCATCCTTAGACAAGTGGACAAGCCGAAGTGTCCAATAGAGAGATCAAGTCCATAATGAAAAAGTGATGAATTCGAACAGAAAAGATTGGAGCTTACGATTAGATGATGCCTTGTAGGCATACCGGACTGCTTACAAAATCCCAATAGGTACGCCACCATAAGGTTAGTTTTCAGTAGCCTTGTCATTTACCTATGGACATAGAACATAGAGCCTGTTGGGCTGTGAAGCATTTGAATATGGATCGTGTAACACCCCACTCCTGCCGAACCCGAACCCGATATCGACAGTGATATCCGAATCCGTGCCCCGCGAGGGTGGCGTGTCACATCACTTAACAATTTAAAACTCGGTATACATATTTATTTATATTTTTTTTAAACCATCAACATCATGTACAGAAAATCAATAACCAAATTCTTCCACTTAAATTTAATACTCATTTGGTACAAACAC